>JAHDVE020010977.1:0-61676 GCA_022606495.2 Halesus radiatus
CACTTCAAAGAAATTGAGTTTTACAAAAGCAATCAATTCTTGATGTTTTCAATTTAATGGACATTTGAGAATATGCTCGAATAGTGAACAAATTAAACGGATATCTCGTATGAAGAGAAATAATACGTGGATATTTAGAAGGCGAAATAAATTTTTTTTTACACCTGTTGCTTTGAATATATTATCAAATATGAAAATGAAAATATTTGTGGCTTTTAAACTCTACGGGATTTGTCTGTGAACTCCTTTTTAATATATATATAATCAAAAATGAATTAAAAATTACTCTGTATTCATCAGGAATATATAGTATTCTGAGTCAGGGTATTTTAGGAAACTTGATTAAAAAACGCGGTCCCGCTGGAATGCTCTGATCACAATAGAGCTCCCGCGGGATTTTTAGAGCATAATCAATAAATGATAGTCTAAAAAAATTGCCAAGTATCGCCGTTGTTGCCCGGCAGTTGTTATAAAGACGCCAGGATCGTTTTCGCTCCCTTATTTGTTTAGTTACAAGAAACATAACTATTTCACTTTCTTAACTTAACTACATACATATTATATTAATTAACTACATACATATTATATTAATTAACTACATATATATTATATTAATTAACTACATACACATGATATTAATTAACTACATATATATTATATTAATTAACTACATACATATTATATTAATTAACTACATACATATTATATTAATTAACTACATACATATTATATTAATTAACTACATACGTATTATATTTATTAACTATATACATATTATATTAAATAACTATATACACATTATATTAATTAACTACACGCATATTGTATTAATTAATTACATACATATTATATTAATTAACTACATACATATTATATGAATTAACTACATACGTATTATATTAATTAACTACATACATATTATATTAATTAACTACATACACATGATATTAATTAACTACATACATATTATATTAATTAACTACATCCGTATTATATTAATTAACTACATACATATATATTATATTAATTAACTACATACATATTATATTAATTAACTACACACGTTTTATATTAATTAAGTACATACACATAATTCTTAACCTATTTTAATACTTATATTATATATCATATTACTTAATATTACGTTATATTATTTATACAGGTATGCCTTAAATGTTATTCCTATATTACATATAATAGCTACCTCATTTATTATTATTTTATATTACACATTGTTATTTTGCTAACTTATTCTGAGATTGAACAGTTTTTTTTAATGTTCTTACTCGATTCTCCGTTTTCATTCTATCGGGAAGGAGTTGTACATATATACAACCTCATGGCCTATGCTTCCTTTACCTCTTTCAGTCTTTACCGAATTCGTGTACAATTTATAATGTTGTCTTGTGTAGTGTACGTGTACTTGTGATGTTATTATAAATTCTTTACTGTGTAACATTTCGTAAGAAGGGAGGATTATTTATTCCAAAAATGCAGGTCTACGTTTTTGTATCAAATACCGTACAAATATAATAATACGCGCAGCTCTTGACACTTACCATACACTGAGATGGCACCATACTACGCCATTTCCCCTGGCGGCGCGAGTTGGCGAAATTAAGTTTTTTTTCCATAATTTGCAGCTGTAATTTGTGATAATACAGCAATAATTAAATCACAAACTCCTTTAAAGATGCATTATCATTGACATGTATACATATAGACCTTTTATACAAAACTATACATGCATCAATTGATACACCAAACATAACTAACTAACTAACTAACCATCACGCCGTTTCTCCGCAGGGGTAAGCAGAGAGGACGGACCGCCAAACAACTCGATCTTGGCATACACCTTTTGTCTCATTCACATTCATACATTCTCTTCTATTACTCCGACTTCTGATATGGCCCGACTCAAGTATTTGATTCACTTGATCGTACCATGTCTTCCTCGGGCGTCCCCGGCTTCTTCTTCCATCCACATTCGCGTCATACATTCTTCTTACACTCCTTTCTTCATTCATTCGCTCCACATGCCCAAACCATCTAAGTGTCCCTTTCTTAATCTTACTCATTACGCTTACCTCAGCCTTGCATTCTTTACGAATTTCAATATTTTTCACACAATCATACATAGTTTTACCACACATTCGTCACAGAGATCTCATTTCTACAGCATTCAGTCTACTTTAATCCTTCCTCTGCCAATTCCATGCTTCACTGCCATACACCAAACATTTTATCACAAATTACCATTAATATACCAATAAGAAAATCAAAAAAGAGGATGAAAACATATCACACAAATACGGGATATTTCTCTCATTTGCCCGGGACATTACGAACTTACAATACTACACACTGCTTTAACAATAAAATAGACAGTTTTAGTGACACGATTAATCAATTAAATAAAAAATATTACCATTATATTAAACTGATAATGTGATGATGCCCTTTATTAAGTGCCAAAACGGTGTACCATCAGCACAGGTGGCAATAAGGAGTTAGTTTATCTACTTTATAATGTGTTTTCGACCTTTCGCTTGTTTGTCATTTCTTTAGTATCATTTTTGCGAGATAATTATTTCTGTTATTTTTTAATGTGTTTGTTAATTATTATTGCTATGTAAATATTTATGTATGTAAGTTTTGGGCATATTTCCTGCTTTATGTACTAAAATAAAATAAAATGTAATCGGAACCGCAGTTAAGCAAAATATCATTTAGCCCAGGGAAAGGGATATAGAATTTTCCCTAAAAAGAAGCAGGATAACAAATTTTTTTGTTTTTTTTTTGTTTAAAACTGGTACTCCACAAAATTTCCCCTGCAAGATGGCGAGTCGCGGTCGCTTGGAAATACCATTTAATGAATCGATCGATCGATCGACCACGCCAACTTGGATTATTAAATCATGTCATGTGGGTGGATGGTGGTCGTGGATTAAGGAACGATGATCACGTTCGTTCATTTGATGTTTGATGTTCATTTGTTTGTTTGTTTGTTTGTCTGTTTGTCGCTGTCAAAATTATTATGCCTTCTTTTATGTCTTCTTGGGCAGGAGAACGGCCTGGATGTTGGGCAGAACACCTCCCTGGGCGATGGTCACGCCGGAGAGCAGCTTGTTGAGCTCCTCGTCGTTGCGGATGGCCAGCTGAAGATGACGGGGGATGATGCTGGTCTTCTTGTTGTATCTGGCGGCGAACTCGAGCACCTCGGCGGCCAGGTACTCCATGACGGCGGCCAGGTAGACGGGGGCACCGGCGCCCACTCTTTCGGTGTAGTTGCCCTTCCTCAGCAGACGGTGGATACGTCCGACGGGGAACTGGAGTCCGGCGCGGTTAGAACGGGACTTTGCCTTTCCCTTCACTTTGCCTCCTTTGCCGCGGCCTGACATGATCGGGAGGTTGGGCGTTCGCGAACTGCTTCGATAGCTGAATAGCAGACTCGGTGAGGCGAGTCCGGGAATTTTGTTGTGTGATATTTAATGATCTGACAATCTGAAATAACACTTAAAAACTGAAGATCTTTGGAAAATATCGTCGATTTCACATTTTGGGTCTGCAACTGAAATGAATTTGAGAGTCATCTGTTTGCCTCGAAATTATTAGAAGATCACAGATATGTCATACAAAATGCTTGGATTTGATACAATTAAGTAAAGCATTTAAAAATCAGCATACGCTAATAATTATTTATTTTTCTCATAAGTACACTGGAATATGCATCACCTGTCCGGAATCCCAAATACATGCTATATGTCGGTGGTATGGAACGAATACAGAATAAATTCACTAAGTTTCTCCGGTTCAAATAGGACAATAATTGTCCTATCCAAAAGTGCACTCCAATCTCTGAAACTGCGTCGAACGGTATCCGATACTGTATTCCTGTATAAAATCTTAAATAATGAAATAGATTGACCTGAACTCCTATCTCAAATTAACCTTAACATACCATCGAAACGTACTCGCCACACCAAACTATTTTACATATTAAACAACAAAACTAACCCTGCAGCAAATTCATCATTTCCTCGTTCTCCAAACATTTAATAATCTTTGTCCCAACCTAAATCTCAACGTATTTTTTGACTCCCTACTGTCATTTAAGAAAAATATTACTCGTAACATCGATGCGCAATCACCCAACACATACCACTCTTCAGACAAATAGGTACACGTACACGCTCGCTTACACACACGCACACACGCACATGTATAAGTATAGACAAGCGTACAAGGCATTTTCAGAGAATGATTGAAGTATTGATGTCAACTCGCGAAAGCACCAATATAGTGTCATAAGAGCTAAAGTTCCTGAAAGATTCCCACCTCACAAAATGTTACTTGTAACAACAACAAAAAACTTTGCAGAAGTTTAAGCTCCATTAAATCACACTGCTGAACGTGAACTATCATGGAAAATGTTCTCGTGAGAATGGGGTTATCTCCTACAACAGAATTTTGTGATATTTACAAATGTATCATAATAATTAAAGGATGCTGGGGACAGAACTTCTTGTTGTTGCTAAGCGTGTGACGTCAGGGTCCATAAAATAACTGGCGCGGCCATAGATACCATAGGCACGGCAGTATCCGTTACTGCCATTCGAATTGTGAATTGTATTAAATTGTGACTCGCCACGTCTCGGGCATATGTTTTTCCCAAGTTCTCTTCGCCATTTTTAAAGATATAGAAAAATTTATTTTACTGTCTTTACTAAATCAATAAATATAATACATTAATTTTCACCAACAACAACAAAAAAATGTGAGAGGGCCTCATTGTAATAAAGATGTTTTTAATGTCGTGTTGGTTACATCTGATCCTGTTTACTAGTTACAAGCGTCTTCCCGAAAAAACGATTAAATCGTTTTCCCAGGGAAGTATTTGATAAAAACATTTCCACGGATATTCCTCGGGTATCTTATCTAATACTAATGATTCTGATAATGATTTTTCACCGTCTGTATCAGACTGTTAATAAACACAATAATACATTGTTCGGCATCTATTTCTCTATAAATATGGATTTTATAATATTGTATTTAATTGAATTGTTTTAACTTTTTTTTTTTCTTTTTTTGCTTTTGTACCTTTTGTACTATTTTGCACTTTTTCCAATAAAATGCGAAAAACGCCATAAAACTTCATAAAATTTAGTACTAGTTTTTTTGCTGGTACCGAATAAAAATATCCCATTTTGATTCCTGCTAATCCACCATGTAAAGTGATTACAACTTTTCGGGTATTTGAAACCACTGAAACGTTTCGATTCTGAATTATGATTTCACAGATGAAGTAATGTCACATGTCAGTTAAAACGTAAAAAGTGTTGCCATATTGAGAAAAAAATCAGTGTGGAATTTGATGAAATAAATAAATAAAATCATGGGCCAGACATTTTTAAATAGTGACGTCATAAACTATAAAGGCGAATTTGTTTATTTTATAAAAAAAAAATTAAAGTTTCTAATTTTATTTTAGTAACATTCTGGTAATCTTAGTAGAAATATTCATCTACACGATTTTTTCTAAATCATTATAAAATGCATGCAAGTCCCCATGATGTTCCTAGCTCCATGTATAAAAATAATAAGATTGTTTTTCGTTATTTTAAAACTCTTTCCAATCTAAACGCTGGGGCTGAATAAATTTAATAACTTTACGTGACTTGGTTTTGGATGAAAACTATGTAAATCTTTACAAAAGAGAACCCGAAAATACATTTTCCCATTTTAATGAGAATTAGGAGTCACGTAAGGATTTACTAATCGTAGCGCGTGTGTAAAAATATTACTTAATTTAAGTTAGGTATAATTATAAAGTTAGATTTATTTCTACCAGCGCCGCGCAGTGCAGACACGTAAACTAGTAGGCACGGCACAAGTAGATTAATAGATCTTTATGTATAACCATGTTTACCAAACACGTTAAATACATTTATGGTTTGGCACACAATTTGTTTCTTTCGATAACCCTCCACGATGCTCGAATTTATACAAACAAAACCGGAACGCCATTCCGATTTATGAAATTAAAATAAACCAGCGGTTTCTGCACCTATCCCAAATATTATAAGCTATCGTTCCGGTAGGCAAAGCCTAAAATAAATATTTTTCCACCCCTTTACGGGAAACCACGTAAGATGTACTATCCGAAATTAGCTGGACTATGGGATAACTAATAAGGAACTCCAGTCCATTTTTATAATTATAAGATTTCAGGTTTTAATAAACATTAGGTCAAGAATGTTGACTTCGAGAAGCCAAATGATATATTCTAATACTTAACGAACAGAAACTGTAAAGCTAGAGAGAGTACTCAGTAGAAATGGGCGAAATTGAATGAATTAATCAAATGAATAGATTCAATCTCATCACATACTCGGCCTAATTCTTAATTTTACACGGAATTAATTCTTGATTCCGTAAGTATCCGTATTTCTAACGCGCGGCACAATAATTACCGATAAAAAAGAGCGAATTGGGCGGGAATCGAACCCGGGTCGCCCGCACGGCACGCGACTATTCTACCACTGAACCACAGCTGTTACCCCATACTCTGTCATTATTATGCTATAACAGTATTTTTTTGGAAAAAAATTGTTTAGGGTAAATTGTTTTATCAAACCAAATAATGCTAAAAATCGACAAGAGAATGTCAGAAAACTTACCTTACGATAATGAGGCCGCCGGAACTTAACAACAACTTCAGACCGAACCGAAACCGGTTGGTTTATGTATTCAATAATAATATTTTGCAATCCAGTGACTTCAAAGTCGTCGGAACCATTAACTAGGCACAGGAATATTGTCCATCTCTAACTGTGCCATTTGAACTATTTTGAACGCTGGGAACAAAAGTCTGAACTCCTGATTGGTTATTGATGTACCGAGTCCCAAACACACGAAAATGATTAATAGAAAAACAGGCTCTACCAACTATTATGTAATTCGTAAAAAAAAATCCGTGACAAAAGCTTTTTCCATACATTTTTTGACGATCGTTCAGTGCACACATCAGCACCCTAGGGGCTTCGAGACGAGTTGTAACGTTGCCAGCGCAATATAATACATAATTTCTCCATGTTATGGGAAATTATCGGTAAGAATTATTTATAAATTGCAACTATGTTTTTTGCACAGTATGAACGTATGGCAGATCCGGCGCTGAGTATCCTGCGCTGTAAATCCATAAAAATCCATAGGTTATCGTTAGTCCGCAGCACGCAAAACCGCCACAAGTCACTCCAAAGTCAGTCATTCTTCTGAGTTCATCCGTATTCGCTATCGCAGACTGCATTCCATAATTCAAAGAATTAAGAAATGTATTCCATATTCAATTGTAGTCACTACGACTCTTGTCCGTTGATATAGAGTCTGCCCTTAAGTACGCAGGATGCAAGTTAGTCAAGTCACTGCAAGACACTAGTCGCAAGTTCTTCAGTGACTGCGACGAATTTTTTCGTCTTTAGTTCCAGCGCGGCCAAACCATCAGTTTCAGTAGTCCGGCGAAATTTTCCAAAGTATTCTGAAGGTAAGAAATCTTGGGGTACATCAATATTATATTGGTCGATGGTAAGGTGTCAAGTGATTTCGTACTTTGTTTTCTGTAGTGGATTCATTTTCTCATTATTAGCCGTTTTTTGTTTGGCGAGAAATGTTGTGTTTAAAAACTAATCTATTGTTTACTACATTGATGTGTATATAAATTTTTCGTATTATCTAACTAAGTGAGTGAGATTAATATTTTCCTGTTATTTATTTTATGCTATTTCCAATACTAGCACAACTTACAATGATTAAAAAATAAATATATATATGTGTAATTTTTTATTTTGTTATTTTTACCACTGTTTTTTTTTCCTTTTTAAAAGAATTAAAGGAATGAATTAAATGAATATATTCTTAGACACGGGGAATCAGACTGAATCGATTCAATACTGAGAAAGATTCTCGCCATGTAGTACTTGGGTATTAAGAAAAAAATGTACGCACAACGTCCAGCTTTTCCCTCACATGTAGTCTAGACGAACTTGTTTTGCGTAGTACCTATGCAGGTAATAAGTTCAGATATTGAACAACAAAATTTTCGGTTTCTTAAAAAACTACGGTGATTTTACGGAGTGGTTTGACATCACAAAAGGTGTTAAGCAAGGCTGCATAATATCACCGTCGTTATTCAATCGATACATGGATAATTGTATGCAAGAAATGAAAGAGGCGGGCTTGGGCGCGAAAATGAGTAATCTGAAAGTATGTTGCATGTTGTATGCTGATGTCCACAATGGAGTGCTGATACCAACCCTGATGTATGGCAGTGAGGCATGGAATTGGCAGAGGAAGGATGAAAGATGAAAAGATCTCTGAGACGAATGTGTGGTAAAACCATGTATGACCGTGTGAAAAATATTGAAATTCGTAAAGAATGCAAGGCTGATGTAGGCGTAATGAGTAAGATTAAAAAAGGGACGCTTAGATGGTTTGGACATGTGGAGCGAGTGAACGAAGAAAGGAGTGTAAGAAGAATGTATGACGCGAATGTGAATGGAAGAAGAAGCCGGGGACGCCCGAGGAAGACATGGCACGATCAAGTGAATCAAATACTTGAGTCGGGCCATGTCAAAAGTCGGAATAATAGAAGAAAATGTGTGAGACGATATATGAATGTGAATGAAGAAAGAAGTGAATGCCAAGATCGAGTTGTTTGGCGGTCAGTCCTCTCTGCCTACCCGTGCGGGGAAACGGCGTGATGGTTAGTTAGTTAGTTAAAAAACTAAAAAGCTTCAAAATAACATGCAATCGATTTACAGATCTACAGACTGATCTGTGCAGTTAGGGACTTCGCTACATTGTATACATATGGTATAGTGAAATCAAAAAGAATAGATGCCTATGGATTTTAAAAAGTTCGTTTATTCCTCTTTAGGCCGGCTACATTTTTTAAGACTGTAGGTTATATTATTTTTTAAGATTAATGGATCGTTTTTTTAACGATAGAAGCAACAAGGCATGATTAATTTGGTAATATATGATTTGCGATAGTAAAATGAATATATATATAGGACGCAACAGCACGTAACCGACAAATTATAAATGTAAAAAAATTAACACGGCATTTTGGTCTCCGGGGATATTTCAGTTTTTTTTTGTTTTTTTAATTTTTTTTTGTTTTTTTAATTTTTACTTTAAAAAAAAACAATTGGTATTGGACATGTGACATGTTTTTTTTTTTACATCAAAAAAAGTTCAGGAATCACTGGTTAAAGTTTGTCGGGTACGTTCTGTTACACCCCGTGTACAATATGGCTACTAAAAAAATAAGTAAACAGCATACTAAGGGTACCTAACACTAGGATATAAAAGGTAACAAACGGATCACAGTCTTTGGAGCACAGACGTCAGATGGGAATGGTGTCCGTGTTCTACCGGTATTTTAATGGAAAATATCCTGAGGAACTAGCGTCATTGATCCTTTAGGCACCGGTGCATAGTCGGGAAACACGCGAAACGCGTGCTCAACATTTGCACACGGTAGACATTTGTCACATGAGAACGGGTCGCTTCTACAACTCGTTCTAGTATTTAACAGCTCGGCTGTGGAATGATCTGCCGGCATCTGTGTTTCCTGCCTCATACAACATGGATCTCCTCAAGACTCCTTCCTATCCTCTAAAAGACCCTCCACACAGCATCCCCAAAGATGATATAGGCCTTGAGGGAAATTATTTCTCTCAGAGCCTCCTTTGTGGAGTTAAAGTGAAAAAACGCGACATGCATTGCCCTACGAATGTGCAGTGAATGCTTTTAAAATGACATTTTATCATCGTCCAATGATTGTTTTGGCCAACTGAACAAATGGGTGTACAAGTTCGTACCAAATTCATGGAAAAAAAAACACATTTTGATTACAAATTCGTAGCATTTTTAATTTTTTTTCCATGGTTCGTTTTGTAGGGTAGGCACAGCTTTTAAGCTTTTATGGACTAGACGCCACTGACATGACCGTACTTACCTGGCAGGTCACTTAGTTCATAAGAGAATTTCAGATACAGTTTTGCACGCAGAGGATATAATATTGGCAACACATGTTAGACACCTATCACTCGGGGACGTACATTGCTCCTTGGCCAAGGGTAGGCTGTACAGTATTGATTTTTGTATCACACCATAACGTATGAACTTCAAGATAAGGCGCCCAAGGCAAATTGCAACTAAAAATTAAAATTTTGCCAACCAGAAACAATTTCTCAAGGTGATTTCTTTTTGTAAATCTGAAAAAGTAAGGTAGGCAAAGATTTTCAGCCTTTACAGGCTGCACGCCACTGCCTAACACGTAGATATGGATATACATCTAGAAAATAATTTTTGTGTATGTTGCTTTTAAGTGGTGTCAGATTTTCAATTTTCAATAAGGTAAAATCAATTTATTTGAAAAAATTTCATACCAAAAACTGCATCCCAACCATTTTTGCAAATCTTTGTTTTTTTTCTATTACACCTCATAATATTATATATGCAAATACAATGTTATACGGTTACATGACAATTGATCCCCCGATAGTTGGAACACCGACAGTTGATCCCTCGGACAGTTGATCCCTCGGACAGTTGATCCCTCGGACATTTGATCCCCTAAAGGATTATTTCCGTTGTACGTCCCCATTAGTAGTAAGCATGCAGAGAGGATATGGTGTGGTAAAGCAGCATTACATCACCTCAGGAAGGAAATTAAAATTTAAAATTAATTTTACGAATAGTAAAATATTAGTTATTATCATCTCCTTTAAAGTTTTCATTTTACAGTCGACATAATAATTACTATTACGATCAAAACTACCATTGCTACCATTTTTACAATTACAGACCCTTAAGTTCCATTTACACTTAAATAGCTATTTGGAGTTTCTTAGCAACCCAGCATAATGACACAATTTCGACACTTTTTTCCAAAGATTTATTTTTGAGAGCCCCATTACGCTCTCAAGGGAAGTTCTAAATCGATATTATACTACAGGTAGTCAGGGTCGTTAGTCGTTAGTGACGTGAAATGTTTTTATAAGAGGGGTTTGCTCCATATATTGTCATCCCGCATACATACCTATTACCTAATGCTTTTCCCTACACAAATTTTATGTAACTTTTTTGTTATTTTATGTAACTAGAATGGTGCGTCATCGCACACTGCGGGAGGTGTGGAACACGAGCCTAACATTTCGCAACAATAAAGAACTCCAGTAAAAATATTATGACTTTAAAAATATATATTCATATATATTAGCAAACGCCGATTCTGAATGTATATCATTCATTATATATAATTATTCGTAGAATTTATAAATCGTTATTTCAAATTGAATAAATAATCATCTCATCAAAATACCTTTTTTAAATTGGTTTCATTGTATTTGGAACATTTGACGTCTCGTGTGTATTCTGTTTTTGAACTAATATGGAGATTTTTATTTTTCGATTTTGTTTTGTATTTAAATATGTATTTTTTTAGCTTTGGCGAAATTTAAACTTAATTTGGGTGATTTTAAGCTCTAAAATTGATGTTCAATTTTAAAAAAATCTATTATTAATAACAGAAATTAGAATATTCGTGAGCAAACCAATTTTTAATAAGGATATTTTGATAATGTTAATGCTCAATACTATTATTATTCATCGAGTTAAAGTTTCTAAAAAGGTACATAATGTTATTAGTTATGTTTAGTTATGGTTTACTATGAATAGAATATAAAATTATGTACAGTAAAGCTCATCCTTGTTTTGAGATTTGATATGAGAACGGTGTGACACCCTTGGTCAAGAAATAGTAATTTAGTAGCCACCTGCAATATTTAGTTCAGGCCGCGTAATGAGTCGCTTGCATGTACGAGTATTTTCTATTGTCTTTGAAAAGGTTATGTGAACAGATTTTTCTACGGAGAGTACAGAGATGCTACAAAAAAATAATGCTCGTAATGTTTTTTTTTTATTAATAAATTAAGCAAATGCTCGTTTTTAGCTCGTGACGTCATCATGTGAAAAATATGTGATTTGATATAATAAAAATAGATCTCAATTTTGGTTAAATATGTCTTTTTACAGTTAACTGAAGGTTGGGACAGCAAAAGATTCCACGTGGTATACAGTAGACCACGCCAGCAATTAAAAAATACATTATTTGAAGCAATCACTTTGTGTTTTGACATCATAATAAATAAAACAAACAGTTTGTTATAAACCACGAATACGTTTTATTCTCCGCCAACCGGTTTCGATTAGGTGAAAATTCGTCAAGGTAAATATAATAACTATTTTTATATTTACCCTGACGAAGTTTGAGCTAAGCGAAACCGGTTGGCGAAAAATAAAATATATTCGTGGTTTATTGATTTAATAATAAAAAAAAATTATTCCATCCATAATAGGGTACTTACCTGGGACATAGAAAGTGATCCAAATTCATGGATATAAAAATGGTTATATTTGAAAAAACTTGCTGCGATTCTGAAAACACAACAAAAAGTTTTTTTTTAAATACTGAAAGACTTGGAAATCCTTCCTGAATCGACGAAAAAATCATCACGCAAGTGGTTCAATCTGTTTTTTTTTTTTATTATATTCGGTGAGGCACACACTGCACGTCGAAACAACTAATTCCAAGTCCGTATGGTAGTTGCGTTCTAATTGACACAGTTTCGCTAGCACATAGCACTGTACAAAAAATGCTAAAGTTTTTTGGAAGTTATCTCAAAAACCGGAAGCAATTTGTCACACACGGAATTTTTCAATCCGCTGATTTTCTTGTTTTTTCTGGGGTCCCCCAAGGGTCAATCCTAGGCCTCTTCTCTTCTCTATTTTCATTAATGACATTGCAAAAGTCATCCGTTTTTCTCGCTTTCTCCTTTTCGCGGACGATCTCAAATTATTTCTACTAATTAGAAATATTTTAGATTGCCTACATCTTCAAGCTGACATTGATAACATCTCTGAATGGAGCCTACGAAATCAGCTTTATTTCAATATCTCAAAATGCGTAGTCCTGTCTTTCACCAGAGCATTTAGTCTCACCTACCACAGATATACTATGCTCAGTCATAATCTCAAACGTGTTTCTACTATAAAGGATCTTGGAATCGTGTATGAAAGTAAACTTACGTTTCGTGTTCATATCGAAGGGGTATGTCAATCTGCATTAAAAATGTTAGGATTTGTCATTCGGACCGTGAGGGTTTTTCGGGATACTCGTACTCTTAGAATATTATACTTCTCTTTAGTCCGTAGTAGGCTGGAGAGTGGGTCGGCTATTTGGAATCCTCACGAGACGGGGTGCCCCCTCATGTTAGAGAGGGTTCAGAAAAAGTTTTTGAGATTTCTTTACATGAGGGAGTACGGACTCTATCCGTGGCTTTATCCAACTAACTTTCTTCTTGGCATGCTTGGATTTCACTCCCTGCAGCTCAGAAGAGAGGGGTATGCCGCTACCCACTTTTTTAGACTATTGCGAGGCTCCATAGAGAATTAGCTATTTTGGAACGCATAAGTCTTTATGTTCCTGATGACTATCTAAGACAGCGTCGTCATAGATTATTCTATCTTCCTACCTATAGAACCAACCTGCCAATGGTTCTCCCGGTGGGGAGGAGTATATTGCTCCTGAACAAAATCTCAGAGGATATCGACATATTTTGCGTCAGTGAGGAAAGATTCAAAAGGGAAATTCTATTGATTCTTGAAAGAATCTCTTCTCATTGACGTGATCTTCACCACTGCCTGAATTTATTTAAATATCTCTGAATTTATTTATTTTTTTATTTTTAGTATATTTCTTCATTGTTTTACATATATTAAATAAGTACCTGTAATTTCTCTTACGTATTAAATATAACATGTTTGTAATTGTATTAGAAATTAAATAAAAACATTATTATTATTATTATTATTACACTGAACGGGTATTCTCTGGAAGTGAGACCTTTACCGATCTGAAAGAAAACTGATGCGGTTTATTTATATAAGACAGGCCAATCTAGAAATCTGTTCAAGAAAGGATTCCTATGTGAAAATATATCATCAATTTCAACAGAAGTAAGAAAAGTTTTAACTTACTTCGGACACACGGGCACGCCCACAATATATTAAACCTGTCTCGGTTTATTCCTTCAGTGGGGTTCTACAAACCTTTGCTGATTTCGGAATGCCGCAGTCGCCTACACGAAAACGTGACCCACGCGCGTGATGATTTTTTGTTCTGGTTCAGAAAGGATTACCAAAGCATTCCGATTAATTTAAACTTATCAACGGTAGGTAGTGGCGTACATAAAGAAGAAAAGAATTGACAGAAAAAAATCTACACAAAAAAAAAACTTTTTTTTAAATTTATTTTTGGATAAGATAATAATTAAAACGGCCATTTTCAGGGCTACGAAAAAATTCAATTTTAAATAATTACAATCGAAAAGAGTGCAGCCTACCTTTGGTCATAGAGCAATACACTCCACTGACAGTAGATAGATGTATTCTATAGTGCAGCAATTTTTGTTTATAATAACATTTTAGTACATGCGAAAATGAAGCATTTTTTATAAACCACAATCTTTATTTACGTTTGAAATGCAACTTTTTTTTTAAAGGCCACGAACTCTCCAAATTTTGGTCATTTTTCAAAAGGTGTAAGTAACATCGACTTTTATTTTTTAAACATCAAAGAAATTAAAATCAAAATTCGAATTCTTTTAATTTAGATTTTTTTTTAAACGCGATTATTAAAAAAAAAATTCACCATAGAAAAAAGAATTCACAATTTTTTTTTTAAACTATTTAAAAATGCATGCAAGTGGCTCAACCAGATAAGTATCCTCTTAAAGATTTGCCTGGGCCCTTGGGCACTTACAGAGTCTGGCCACCATTTTTGGTTATTTGTTATTTACCAAAAAAAAACACACTGTGCTTTTTTTATTTGATGTATACCTACCTACTTTGCCTTTAGATTAGTGATGGGCATCATTTTTAGCAGGAGAGACAATTTACCGATTTTTTATTATGTTCGCTGGCCGCAGGGGCTAAGGTACCCACAACTTGACGGGGTTAACTTTGCAGTCGGTGGCGTCGCCAATATTATTTTTTTTGCTTTCTTTATTCATTAATTTTTACGTATAAAAAGATTTTGCACGGTTTTCGACTGCCAAACTAAGCACATGCCCGTTTTATGGCAGTCGATACATATATACACATACACATATTCAAACACACATAATACATACATGTTAAGATAATAGAGCAATAAGGAATACTCCAGTCCATATATTTTTTTTTTTATCAATAGTGACGTTCTAGCTTAAACACCAGTATATTTAATTTTTTTTAAAGTCAATTTCATAGATAAAATAATGTTCAAAGTTTCTATTTTTCAAAGCCCGCCAAAATGCTCCAAATCTAATACGACTGGTCGATTTTGTCCAGTTTTGAGGTTAGAATGTCAAATGTCAAAACAAGGATGAGCTTTACCGTACATAATTTTATATTCTGTTAATAATAAACTATAACTAAACATAATTAACAAAAGTATCTACCTTCTTAAAAACTTTAACTGAAAGAATAATAATAGTATTGAGCATTAACATTATAGTAATTTCCGTATTGATAATTGCTTTGCTCGTGAATACTCTAATTTCATTAATAACAGTTTTTTTATATTGAACACCAATTATAGTGTTTAAAGTCACCCAAATAAAGTTTAAATTTCGACAAAACTATAAAACACATGTTTAAAATACAAAACAAAATGAAAAAGTAATAATTTCCAATCTAATCCAAAAACAAAATGCGCATGTGACGTCAGATGTTTCGAATGCAATGGTACCAACATAACAAGGTGTTTTGATGAGACGATTTTTTTTCACTTTTAAATAATGATTTATTAATTCTACGTACAATAAATAAAGTTATATATTCAAAATCGGCGTTTTTTGATCTATATGAATAAATATTCTAGTTTTTAAAGCCATTATATTTTTCATTGGAGTTCTTTTTTAATATTCTGAAAACGTCGTTCGATGTAAATTTATTTACACTAAAAACAGATATTTTTTTATTATATACTAACAAATAATATCAACATTGCTATGAAGTACATGTATTATATACACTAACAAAGTAACTAGGTATCTGCCTAAAATTTCGTAATTCATAATAACTTAATGCAAAATCTTTAGATGTCATCTCAAAATTCAATAAAAAATAAGTATTATCATGAAACGATAAATGCTGTCGATTTTTATCAATCTGTAATTTTTAAGAATACAAATACACTTGTTATTTTGGGCAGCTGATTGATTCAAATTTTCAATAGAGACAACTTTGTCACGATACCCTTTTGTATTTTATAAAATAGAACCGAACCGTTACATATTTTGATTTAATCACGTTAAAGGTTTTGATGAATAATCACAGAAATCCGAACGATTGCTATTAAATAAGAAATTCAGTTCCTATACTTCTATGTTTTGAAAAACAACATTGTGCATATCTATAAGATGGAACCAATTAAAAATATCTATAACAGCACACACAAAGATGGCGCCTAAGACGATATTTTCCCCAAGATCATACCAATATATTAATACTGTTTATTTTTATTCAGCCAGATGGACCACAAGAAAACGCTTGCGGGCTGCACGAAGTGGTTTGCCGGACCCTGGTTGTGTATCATTGCTCATCCGTTATCTCGGTCACTAATTACTTTTATAATTATTTATTAACACCCAATTATTTACCCATATGAACTTAACCCTTACATCTGTCGATGAAATTAATGACCTGGGCATAATTTTCGACTGTAAATTAAACTTTATATCCCATATAAACCCAAATAAAAATAAGGGAATGAAATGCTTGGCTGCATTCTTCGAAATTCCAGGGGATTGAGGAATATTTCAACCTTGAAAACTTTATATACATTTTTAGTTCGTAGTAAAGTTAAATATAACTCCTCGATCTGGTCCCCCCATTTTAAAATACATTCAGATTCAATCGAAAAAATTCAACAAAAACTCCTAAGTCACATAAATTAATAAGTCGGTATTCCCATTGAAAGAATTACTTGATTAAAGGACTAGATTTACTAAAACTCTCAGATCGAAGAATTATTTTCAACTTGATATTTATGTTCAAAATTGTAAATGGTAGTATAGACAGCCCCAATTTAATTAGCGTCATTCAATTTCATATACCTACGAGAGCTACTGGTTCTAAAATTCTTTTTAAATGTAACAACACCGGGACTGATCATTACAAACGCTCGCTTGTATCTAGATTACATGAAGTTAGTAATAGATACACAGATGTGTCTATTTAACTGGACGGAAGGTGGGTACAAGAAGGCTCTGCTATCATATCTTTTCAATCAATATTAATTTAACCTAAGTTTACAATGTTTTGTATTCACGCATATCTTTTACTTGTACATCTGATTGTTTACATTCATCGCGATACTAACGCAAGTTTTATGTTATACTTATGTTACCGCCACCCAGCAACAAAAAAATGAAGACAATTTGACAGTTGATGAATTTCGTTCAGCCTATAACATGCACTTAACCTAATTCTACTTATGTTTTATATGGACACATATCTCTTACTTTTATATCCTGCATGAACTTTTATTCTTTTTCTCATGTCATTGTACGATCTCATGCCACATTAAATAGTTACATTTTAAAATTATTTGTACTATATTCTTATGCTTTTATTTAACTGTGACATGCAATTATTCTTTAGGGTATATTTGTACTGTTGATATTAAATAAATAAATAATTTCGTCAGTTTTTTTTTACTTTTTCCTACATCCTTCCTTGTGGTTCTCCTGTCGTTGATCCAGTCCATTTATTTATTTTTATTTTTTATCAATATTAACGTTTTAACTTAAACAGTATTTTTTTCAGCAAACCGTCATGTCTGAGAAAGAATCTTTACAACCGTTGATTTTGGCTTCAGTTAAGATAGCAAACCTTCCCATTCGTTTGTCGAGATAGAAAAAAATATTGTACAGTTCCCGTGAAGTGCCGAAGAAAGTTATAGCAACTTCACAGCACATGATCCAACAAAATTCAACGAGTGAGCCGAACAGGGGACGAAAACTACCAAATCATTTATTGACTTTTTTATTCTCGCTTGAAGACCTGAATACATACCAGCTGACGTGTTGCTTTACATTAAAACATATTTTTCTATTTTTTACAATGGTCGTTAATTCTTGAAAGATGTTCCCTATCCTATATAGTGGATCCACATTCTTGGAATGACCTTCCATTTAGTTTGAGGGCCGAAAGCAATATCGAAACCTTTAAGAAAAATCTAAAAATGTATATATTTAAAAGGGAAAACAAATTTTAACAGGAAAATGTATAGCGTCCTTGAGGTGATGTTAGTCACTAAACGGGGCTATAGAAAAAGAAAAATTGACATAATATTTTGTGAGTCCTGTGTCTATGTGTACCATTTTGACACCTAAGTGAGGGATCTAGGAAAAGTAAAAATATTTATTGTGTACTATTTTGGCGCATAGCCAGGGCCCCCTCCGAAGAGGGGGTCCTAGGAAATGTGCTGAAATATTTATTTCAGAGTCCTGTGTCCATCCCCAAAGACGATATATGCTCTAGGGAACTTATTTAAGTTAAACTAAAAAGAATATTGTTTCATAGAATGTTAAATATCTATTTGTTATAGAAATGTGACAACCTCAGATCATGAAATAATCTGAGGTGACAACAGTTATTGCATTCGTAACGTTACCCCCTTTTCAGAGAACATAATTCAATGCAAATATAGGAGACAAACAAAATAGATTTATACTACACTAGGAAAAAAATAAAACCATTTGTATTATTAGATTGTTATAATTCTTCAAATTATTTTAATCAAATTCAGGATTCGGGCAGCACAAACCTCAATAACCAGGGTGAAAATAGAATGCGAAAAATTATTGGATTCAAATAATAATTTAAACCGTCAAAATATTATAGATCATGAAATTTTATTATTTTTTGCATGACTCATAAAAAAAAATTTGAACCGTAATAAACTTATTTCATGATTACATAAAAGCATATTATAATTATTACAGTAAGTAAATACGTAATTCAATTTATTTAAATGCACAAGAATCATAATAAGGAACTCCAGTGAAAAATATTATGACTTCAAAATATATATATTTATATAGATCGGCAAACGCTGATTCTGAATACATAATTTTTATTATATATAATATATGTAAACCTTATAAATCATTATTTAAAAGTGAATAAATAATTATCTCATCAAAATACCATGTTATATTGGTACACTGTATTTGGAACATATGACGTCACATGTGTATTCTGTTTTTGGATTAGAATGGAGATTTTTATTTTTCGATTATGTTCTGTATTTCAAATATGCATTTTTTTTAGATTTGATGAAATTTAAACTTAATTTGGGTGACTTTAAGCTCTACAATTGTTTTTCAATATAAACAACTATTATTAATAACAGTAATTAGAGTATTTATGAGCAAACCAATTGTTAATATGGATATTTTGATAATGTTAATGCTCAATACTATTATTATTCTTTAAGTTAAAGTTTCTAAAAAGGTACATAATGTTATTAGTTATGTTTATTTATGGTTTACTATGAATAGAATATAAAATTATGTACGGTAAAGCTCATCCTTGTTTAGAAATTTGACATTCTAACCTCAAAACCGACGGTCCATAGATTTAGAGCGTTTTGGCGGTCTTTGAAAAATTAAAACTTTGAAAATTATTTTAACTATGAAAACTAACTTTAGAAAACAAAAAAAGAAATATAATGGTATTTGAGTTTGAACGACATTATTGAAAAATAAAAATTTCAAAAATTGGACTGGTGTTCCTTATTACAATATTGTCTAAAGAAATGGGTTAAAAAAATAATGATGAAGGAAAGAAAATATCAGCATGGTTAGTAGAAAAACTGATTATACAAAATTAGATACTAATTTTTTAGAACACATTTTTAAAGAATTATTTACGTATTTCTGCTACATAAAGAATATTAGCAGTCTTCCTTTCTTTTCCACACTCCTTAAATTTAGTCAAATACTCAAAACTATTTAATAGCCATAGGAACCACTGGGTTTAAAACGCACCAAATGCTGTACAACTTAGTTTATATATGCCACTGTTATAAATTTCATCCTCTTATTCAATATTTTATAAGAAAAATTATTGTTAGTGGAAAAATTTGACATTTTAAAAGAAAATAAGACGAAATTAACAGTTGTTAACTAAGAGAAAAGACATCACGGGAAAACATGGATAAATATATATATGTGAATATAACGGTTCCATGATAATTCAACACACATGTGAATCGGCACTCTTGAAAACTGATATAAAATTATTAACAGTACGAAAAAAAAAAGAAGGAAACTAACCCGAAAACATATTCTCACCTTAACCGCTTAATGCTCGGGTTTTTTTCACAAAAATAGAACTAAAAACACCAGGTTATTTTATTTATTATTTAAAGAGTTTACATAATTTGAAAATTTTCCAGTTCCAAAAAACATAACAGAAGCAATAAAAAATGTTAAAAAACTTAACCTAATAAAGAACAAATAAAAAATCTAACTATTAAAAGTTAAAACAGAAGAAACGATTTGGGTAAACCTCGACGAGCGTCAAGTGGCAACTGGAGAACTCAGTTTGTTTGTTTATCTCATATAACGCAAACAAGTCGAAACACGCGAGCAGTGCTCGGGTTGGCGCGATACGACACATGCACCGCCCGCGAACACTGCTCGTTCAAAAGCATGAAGTGGTTAAAAGATTAATTAGGTGAGATTTTCAGGCTAGTTTTTTTTTTCCCCTCTTTTAAAGACTTTATATCACTTTTAAAAAGTGTGCTGATTCATACGTGTGTTGAATTATCCGGGCACCGTTTGTGACAATATATTTTGTCCTAAAAATTGTGACACCTCGTTTACTCGTAGTACCATTCAAATAGCCCAAGGGTTCACTTTACCTAGAAAAGATTATCCCTAAGAAACACAGAATGTTTAATGATAATAAAACCATTGACCAGTGTAGTTTATACAACGTAAAATAAAACTTGCATGAAACAGAAATAAACTAATAAATTGGGTGTTTGCATAATAATATGAGAACATTTGCTTGCTGTCAGTATTGTTAAGTAATATTTATTAATTAAATGTGAATACCCACGTGCATTGATTCCCAACCTTCCCCTTCCTCGCCCCCCATTTTCTTCCATCTAACAATACTTCCTAATGGGGATGCCACTGTTGCGTTGGTTTCGAGCAGTGGCTTTTGTGTGGTAATCACTTTTAATTTAATTTTAAACAGTGTACAGGCTAGTTTTTATTTTGTAATTTACGATATATCATTCTTTAACCCTAGATATATTGCTGCGGAACCATTAAAACAATAATTATAAAAAAATGTGATGCCAAATAGAAATATATTCCTGCCACGGAATAAATAACTTTGAGGCACTGCAATATTGGTTCTAGTTTCTAAATACATTGCAATGCCACCCAGCCTTTCCCTCACAAATAGATAAAAAATAAAATAAGTCACTGTAACAACCTATGTATTTCATCAATTTGAAAATTAAAACGGTTAAACATTATAATATTGGTTGTGAAAGGGTAGAAAGTGTGTTTCACTCAAAATAGATTCAATGAAAATCCCGATAATAGTCGGGTTATATATCTTTGTCGTCAGTGCAGATACAGAACATATCTGTGTGAGAGATAGCCAAGTGATATTTTTGTTTCATTTTGTAGGTATGACATTTTTCTGTAGAAATCCACTAAAGTCGGTATTGATAATTCAAGAGGCTGATTATCATTCTTCATGCACAGTGCGTGCGCGCGACAATATTCCTACTTACATGAATATACAGTATAACTTGGTTATGACGGATCACGGCAATAGCGAGTTCACGGCTATAATGAGCAATTACCCAATGATGTTCTTGTTCAGGCTTATTTTAATACAATAGTTGACTGTTATAACGAGGACGTTTCACCGATACAGTGTACAAATAATTTAGTCAACAAAATTTCTAAACACTACAATCATTGGAATTGAATAAAAAAAGGTGTGCATAACTGGTTTGTGATAGTTAATTTAGTGATATTTTTCTTGGACGCCTCGATCCAGGTGATGAGATTTATAATGCATTGAGTATTTTGAGGGGGAAATTGAAAACCACGGAAGTGAAATCTTTAAAAAAAATCATCGATTATAAACTTAATCAATAAAGGCATATATTTTTACAATATATTATTTAATAAGTAATACTCGTGAATATATATATATTATACATTGGTGAATATATTCAAAATAGAGGTAAATAAATAGGTACGTACGAATTTTTTTAAACTTCTTCAGATATAACGAGTAACGGCTACAAGGAGCCGATTTAACCGGTCGCTTCGTGCTCACTATAACCAAGTTTGTCTGTAGTGTGTTCGCGAGTGCATTGCATGAAGTTGAATACAGTATGCTCAGTGTATAGAATTACGATAATGTTGATTTTTAAATAGATGGATGTGATAATTACCAATCTTCTGACATCATAGAATTTCTAACGGTAAGTAAAAAAATATGATTTTATTAAGAAAGTTTATATTGAAAAATCCATCCCTCACTGACAGTATGGATGTCATAACCAGGCGGCTCACGATATTTGACTGCGCTAGTGTTCTAAGATTGAAAAATTCGACATTATTGATGTTGCAGCTGAAAGCGTTTGTTTCCTTTTTTTCAAAAGATCGATTTTTTGTACGAAAATTTATCAGTAAACCAGTGCAGCACACTGCCAAACTGAAAATTCCTGAAAATATTTACACAAAAAATCAACCACAACATCAATAATTCCATTTTTATTTCAATCTTAATCCTCTAGCACACTCAAAAGTAACGAGCCGCCAGTGGTTATAATCCCGAACCGTAGTGAATAGGTTAACACATTCACGGACACTTGCCGGAGAACATAAGTTTGTGATACGATACATGCTATGTTTTGTACAGTCGTACTGTTGTTTGACATCGATAAAAGCCAGTAATAAAAAATGTCAATTGCACACGTCTTTTGTGTGATACTATCAAGTATAGAAGTGTTCGCGTTGTGACACAAATAGACAGACTACAACACAAAAATCGACTTCCTTGTCCGCTGTGTCATATTGTGTCATTGATTTTAAGATGTACATATATCGTGGGTCCAATGCCAAAGTCGCGAATCTGCAAGAACATCGCATTGAGATAATGAGGTTTGAACTCTCTGCTGAACTGGCATAAAAATCGATGAATATTATTAATAAACCAGCTTCATATCTGTTAAAATCCATAAAATGCATACGTCTGATGGAAATTAAAATAAACCATTTTTTGATACCAGTTCCAGTACCCCAAACATCAGTATCTCGAAATTATGCTATTGCAGATTTGCGACATCGGCATTGGACCGACGATATTATATATATACATTGTGTCATATCACATCTCCTCTAAAAACGACATCAATAGACGTTGTGCCCATGAATGTGTTAATATTCTCAGTTGAAAAATATGGACAGTAATATTCTTATTACATTTTTTTAAATTTCATCTCTTTAGATAAAGTAAAATATCCTTCTTTAATACCATAATGTAAAGACATCAACAATAAAATTAAAGAAATAGATAACGGATTTTATTCAAAGTAAGAAACAAGTTATCTAGTCAGTAATAACAAGAACCTCATAGACAAGCAGAAATTGGGGATTCGTCATAGAAAATTGTGGCATAACTTCGAAATTGGAATGTTAAAAACAGTGCTGCACATATTTATATGAAAAAGCATATTAATTAGGTATTCATATTATCATCGCTGGGCTGTTAAAACCTTCAATGTGAAAAGAGGAAAATTTTACAAGTCAGGGAGAGCCATATTTCTCAAATATGTATATTAATTTGGTGATATTTAGGACCTTGGAAAGTTTACAAAGTTATGCGTGTAAGCAAAAGAATTTGAAAAAGATATACGTCTCAATAAAACCACCTGCAGGTCATATAAATCTTGCTTTATTTTAAGGATAAGGTTTCTACAAATAATTCTAATTATTTTTGCAATTGTCCTATTGCATCCATCCGGATGGCAAGAAGAATTTTACAGATCTCTTTGTGTAGAGATGTAGATGCAGCTGTTCTTGCTCAGAAGCCAAACATGAAAAGAACAAAACCATTTGCAGCGGTAATATAAACAAAGGGGTTGGTACAAAAGATTCCATTTACACTCATTAAGAAATGATGCCTTAAAACAACAAAATTACTGACAGGTTTCTACCCTCAATATGGTTGACCAAATTGCGAAAATCTTAAACAGACAAAATTGAAAAATAATACATTAATTAAAACAATTTTTTTAAATGTCACCTTGAAGATAAAAACAGTCCAGTGAGATCTTATTAAATGACATTAAATTCTAATAAAAAAAAATTATCTCTTCACGAGAATAACTTTCCGCAAAAGCTGGGAGTTTTCAAAAACCCTGTACTCTAAAACATAGCAAATAAAAATTTATAATATTCAGTACGTTAATATTAAAAATATTGTACATTTATAACAAAAAACTATCTAAACCATACTCCAACAAATAAAATATTAAACAAAAAACAACTTTATATTTATACATTAACAATGTATTACAAATACCATTGACACAACTGCGTTGAAATCTTTATTTAGTAATGGCATAAGGTGTTCTTCAATTCAAGACCTGGAGGGATCTCGGAGAGAAGATATGAACTAAGGAGTCCCATCCACAGTCAGCTATTTGATTTTTTCTCAGGGTGTTCCAGTCCAAGCCGTAAGTGAACTCCGAGTGATGCTTTATTGTCTCTATCGGGTCGGAGCTCTGCTTGAAGTCCCATATTCTGAAAAGAGATAACAATTCATTATTTATAATTTCTTCAAAAGATTGGTATTCACTCTGTGGCATCATCATTAATAAATGAATTAAATATTAGTTTGTAATCACCACTTTATTAATATATGCATATCAACATGTTTCGAAAGCGATGCTGATGTCAAGTATAGACAAATGATAAACATACATGACTTTATTTTTTAGTATTCTGTATATTCCTGATGAGGAATAATAAAGTAGTGATTACAAAGTAATTTTTAATTAATTAATTAATACATTATTTATTTATCTATACCCTTCCTGCAGCCGTTAAGCCGTAATAGAAAAAAAAAACCTAGAGACTTTTACATTATTATATACATATATTTTGATTTAGAAAAATTTTACATTCTGAATTTTCAAATAAAAAATTTTAAAATTACACAATGACAAAACTCTATTTATATTTCCTTGATCACAATATATATAGTGTCATTGCGAGATCGAAACAGAAACTATGTAGGTATTTATCAACATTTAGCCAGTATAAGCATTATTTTCACATAGAATTTTGGAAACTGAACAATTTACCTAGCTCCTGCTACGGAATACTATTTAGAACACGTTTTAAAAAATACCCTTCAAAAGTTCGAAAGATAAAAATTATGTTATCAACCTCTATGTATTTTTTCAGAAAGTTACTTCTCCTGATGAATTCGCAAAACCAAATAATAATTTTCATAGTAATTCAATTGCAAATGGCGGCAAGGGTAAAAACAACAGTTATAAGAAACATTAAAAATTAGAAAGGAAATAAAATAATGATAAGAGGGCACTTAAAGAGTAATGTTTTCAACAAACCTTGTGGTAAAATCGTACGAAACGGAAGCCATCACAGATAGGGAATGTGGCGAAAATTGAACTCTTCTCACAGCATATTCACAACCTGCAAAGGAAATTAATAATAATAATTTAACTCATAGACACCAGGAACGGGACTATTCATCGTGATTTTTAATACTCATATTTACATTCTTTCATTTTCATTTCAACTTTTTGTATGAAAACCAAAATCTCTCTATATATCTCGGTATCTCGTTTTAAAAGAGAAATCCATGTAAAGGCTTCTCCAAACAAACAAAAATGCTTTCCTGCTTTCAAATAAAATAAAAAAATTCTTGTATTTTTTCGGCATTCAGTATATAGCAATTTCTAGACATTTTGTTTGGAAGTTTTAATTTACCATGTACTTTTGTAAAGTGAAATGTCAATACATATTGAGTTATGTACCAAAACAAAAATGTATTGAAAACATAACATTCTTTTCACCGTACTGTAGTATACGCGCCACAACGTGGCAAAATGTATTGAAAACATAACATTCTTTTCACCGTACTGTAGTATACGCGCCACAACGTGGCAAAATGTATTGAAAACATAACATTCTTTTCACCGTACTGTAGTATACGCGCCACAACGTGGCAAAATGTATTGAAAACAACATTCTTTTCACCGTACTGAAGCATACGCGCCACAACGTGGCAAAATATTAAAAATAATAATATTATGCCATCTGAAGAAACGTGATGTTAGCAACGCGACAACACCTGCGAAATGGGTCGCGTTTTTAAGGTTTAGAGTAAAGTGATGCCAGACTAAAACAATCATAACCAATAAACAATTGGTATAGCTATTCTCAGCATAAATATTATTATGAGTAACGATTTTAACACGAGCGGTGTGGGGCCCTATTACTGGGGTAGTTATACCAACGCTATAAAGGTGCAATAAGGATTCTTTATAAATAAAACGGATTGTGTATAAGCAAATCATAATTACGTGGTTTTTTACCTTTTAATTCAAATATTGGAGCAGTCAGATTACGAACATCCCATCCCCGTATCAACCCATCAGAGCCCGCAGTGGCCAGGATGTTTTGTTCATATTTGCACCAGTCGCATGACAATACCTGCAATTAAAAATACATTCATATTGACAATAATAATTTAAAGACTTTATACATAAACGTGTTTTAATCAATAATATATTTACTGTTATCTTTCCTTTGAAAGAAAATATGAACATAAAAAACCCATAGCAACAATGGTTTTATATACATTAGTAAAATAATATTAATTAATTAGAAAAACTAAACAAGGTTCTTGTGCATTTTGCACCCAGCAGAAATACACTAGTCTTGAGGTATTAGGATTTGGCAACAGGAAAACTTAATCCGACAAATAAACCAATTGAAAGCAAAAGCTAAATAATTTTCCAAAGTCGGGTAAGAACAGAAATTCGTGAGGAAACGTGACTTCCACAATAAAAATCAGTTCATAGTACTGTTACTTCTTTCAAAGACAGAGAAGGCCTGAATGTCGCCAAATTGTAATAACTTGAGACAATCATTGCACTACTGAGCTTAAAACACCCGAGTACATAAGGTAATCTTTTACAATCGTATAGCGTTCTTAGGCTACTCGCTGACGGTCCGGTAGGGAATCGACATTAACCTCATCGATGATACCGACAGGGCACTACGCCATACATTTCAATGGGCGCTAACTCACGACTCGGGGATAAGCGGGAGCGGCACGACGTACTTCTGTTATACTACAAGCGGGACAACAATTCAGTAGCTTCTCGGAAAACACGCATAGAGTAAATCTATGCACTGCGTTTCGATTGTTTACGCGCCATTCATCATTTGAGTTCAAACATGGAGCGGGTATGAATTTTCAGCTAATAATGGAGGTAGAGAAATATGTATGCTTTTATAACAACAAATTACCAGCATATGCAGTAAAGGTAACAACGGAGAAACCTTGGTGTGCAATAGGAAGAATTCTTATATATGGAGTAACGTGTTGGACCAGTTCTTCGAATGTTTTTTTTTGACATTCGGTACATTTGCCGGAATTTGACATCATCTCCAGACAGTTTCCTGGCAGCAATAATGTTACGTTCGATGTAGGGGAGAACCTAAAACCTCCTTTTTTTGTCTCATTCGAAACGCATAGTCTTCACTTCATCCACTCAACATTTTTCGATTTTGACTTTGAATCTGATAATATTCAGCAGGAAATGTGATAACAGAAATCTGCAATACCGACAATTTACTAGTGGCTACTAATCAGAGTCGACGGAGGAAATATCGTGAAACATTTCCTGCATTTTTGCTGCACCTGGTTCATGTCGATTCCCTACCGGATCGTCAGAGAGTGGCCTAAATATGCATTTTACTTTAAAAAAACATTTTGATTGAACTTAAATACAATAAGAAGCAAGTAATTCAGTCGGGGGAGACATCAATGTTTTGTTTTTCTTTAGAACCCAAACCGTGAATCTATGGAATAGCTTATAGGGTCTTAGTTTGGGTTATTTAACCACCCTACCCGAACGACGTACCCCTATGAACCCTACGAACGTACGTGATATGGCCGCTATATTATCGCCCGAATGCAACAAGCCGTATCCCGTACGTTCAAGTACAAAAAAACTATACCCGAAACCCACAAAACATTCATGTATGTCAAGTTTGTTCCTGGGTCATCTCGTTTTTGAGGTCAGCCGAAGCTAACGGATGTGTTCGGGTATTTTTGTCTCTCCCATACAAGTTGGTATATTGTGAACACGTATTTGTTATTGCGAAATCTAATGAAAAAACCTGATGTTTTTATTACCTACTTTTTGAATAATAACCCTAAGGAAGGGTGGTTAAAAACGGGAAAAATGGTAATATGGCATCATAGGGTTGGAAGTACATTGGCACATGTCACATCAAAGAACTTTGAACATAACGTCATGTAGTTCTTGTGATTTTTACGTGTATATTAATTTTTGTGAAATCTTAATTTGAGTGCAGTATTTGATGTCTCCCCCAACAAAATTACTTAAGGCGATCGCTTGTTTCGCAATCGTCAAAATCATGAAAATGTTGTTTTTTTGCTTTGAAAGTTTGATTACCTATAATTATTCTAGGTTCTTCAGTAAATTACTGTGAATGGAACACATCCTTGCCCCAAATTTAACTGAACATTTTTTTAATATTTGTTTCTTTATAAGCCTAGAAAAAAATTAAGAGTGAGGGCTGTAAAAATGGTTTGATATCCAGGATCTTCCACTTAACAACAATTTATCTAGTTTTGTTTTATTGCGTAATGTAGAAAAAATTATTACCCATTAGATGACCGTGAAACATTTTGAATTTTAGCCCTAAATATAACAGCATAACATAAAATACGTGTTTTTAATAAAATATTTCTTACGTAATATCGAACAGGTACCCGGAGGTTCATACAATTTTCAACTCTATAGTTACTGAACGTTAGGACGTATTTCAATGTTCCACTTCTATACGGAGTTAGTTCACGCCCAACTTCGGTGGCGAATAGACGTCTTTATAGTTCGCGTCGCTTCGTTCCGTGCTACTTTTTTAAGATCAATATAGTTTACGCGCAATCGATTTTGAGATTCCCGAGTGATATAGTATAATGGGCAACAAAGGAAATAAAAAAGTGGGTCCACTCAGCGGACTAAGGAAGAGAAAAGTCAACGCTTGAATGTTTGGGTAAGTTCCAATCATCTTTATTTATTATTTACGCCCAAATTGGGATTTACACATAATTACCGTTGCTAGAAATAGTTCATTTAAATATTCTCAGAAAATTTGAATAAATTTTTATTTCATCAATGTATTTTTTTACAGGAAACTATATCAACCCGTAAAAAAACAACTCGTAAAGAAGTCGCTGATAGTTCCCGGAGAACTTTTAACTGTCAATGAAAATGTACAGGTAAGCTGGAACATATTACCTACCCGCTTTTAAAATTGAATTATATTATAATACTCATTTCAATATTGAAACAACCATGAAGTATCTTTGTCAATACGTTTGGAATAACGCAATTTCCCAAAACATCGTCTTTGTTATTTGACGGGGGGTATCAATTTTAGTTTAAAATCATTCCACTTCGCGCGCATTCCAAACCGCCGCACAGTGGTCACGATAAAAAAATTATGAAATCGCCAATTATTTGGTTATCTTGAATTATTTTAATTTTTCATAAAAATTGAATGTAAATTACTTTTTATGGATTTAGCGTTTATTTTTTGATGAACGTGCATTTATAATAATATTTTTTTAACAAAAACAACACGTAACAACAAATAAGTGCAAAAGTAATGAAACATGTTTTAATTGCAGATCGAATGTAACAAAAAAAATAATGCACCGCCACAAAATTTCAATCAAAAACGAATATCTTCATTAGATGAGACAGAAGACACGGATTTTAAAAACCATTCTCTTGCGGTGAGTTATTATTTATTTAGATCTCAAAATTAAATAAACTTACCAGTACTTAAAAAAAAAATTATTAATATGTAGGTAATATTAGCACATTAAAAAAATATTTGTTTTGTAAAATTTATTACGTGCATAACTTGTTTAATAAAATGTTACTTTACGAAACGTGTACAAAATTAATTAAATATGTTTTAATTGCAGATCGAATGTGACAAAGAGAACATGACACCGCCACAATTTGTTTATCAAAAATCTTCTTTTCAGGAGATACAAGAAAGTTCCTAATGGCCTAATTAGGCAAACACTGGATAAATAACTAAAATCAATGTAAAAATATCTGTATCCCAAGTAAATAAAATCTTAATAAATACTTTTAAAAAGAGTGAAGTAACCAATAAAAAGAAGGCAAAATAAGTAACTTGTAAATGTCTATCTATTTATTATGTAGTTGTGTTCCCATAGTTTCTTCTTTGTAATAAAACTCATAAATTGTTAGTAAACAGGCGCACAGTGGGAATGGGCATACTATCAGAACTGGAAGTTGAAGGGGATTTGTTTTGAAGCCTATTACGGGTAATTCTACATTTTTATCTACATCATATTCCAATACTGTTATATTGAACGTAAACGTTAAAAAAATGTTTTAATAACAATAATAAACTAGATAATATTGTCGTTCTTTACTGGAGTTTTTCCATGTATTTAAATAATATTAAAACAAAATAAATTAATAAAACAAAAAATATATTATTTCGTTATTTTATGTTTCACGATTTTACCAAGCGTATCCACTGTGTTATTTTCGTTATAAGGGGCGGGTACGTCTTTTCGGCGACCTTTCTTCTAATTGGTTAAACGATACGGGCGATCTAGTCCAAATACGCCCCATTATGAATTTTGTGGTGACCGGTGGATGGCCTTAATTCTTATTGTAATTGAGTTCAAAAAATTTATTTCTTTTTTAATAAAATGCGTATTAAGAATGCTATACGATCGTAAAGCTTTACTGAGAATAATCTATAATGTTATCATAACAAATGACAGATTCAAATTGTATTAATCTAACAGGATCCTTAATTTCATACTGTTTTTTTTAAATGATTTTAAAAATACAAATGCAATCATTTATTGGCGCTGATTGTTTGGTTGTAAGTATAAAAAGAAAGACATTGTAAATATACTGAAATGGCATTCTGGCGTAAAGACATTATTAATCTTCAAAATAATCAATGCATGTTTTCAGCCTAAATGCCGCTCTACTCTCCGCAGACTTGTTAATATGGCTTCTGTGACTTTCGGATTATAAGACGTGTATCACGCATAGGCTTACCGTATGGGAAATATTACGAAAATTAATTATTTAAGCAAAGACTAAAATCGCCTTATTTCTTAAAGAAGTTCTGAATTATTATTGCTAGTACTATAATAATTCAGCTCAAAATTTGTTGAATATTTCAACTTATTGATAATATGAAGCATTACCAACAATTTTACACTATTGTAGCTCATTTTATGACTTTTTAATAAAAAACAAAAGAACATTTTTCACCGCCATAAGTCATTTCCCATTTAAAATTGGAACACTCCGATAGTATTGTGTATTTAAATTTATTTAAAAGTACCTACTTACATGAAGGGACCTACTCAAATGTTTTAATTTTATCGGATGTATGCGTTAGGTTACATTTCATTGTAATATGAAGTAAATATAATAATTACCTCTGCATCATGCGCCTTAACACTAGTTGTTGGCCTGACAGTATTGCCCGTACTCCATATCTTCATGTAACCATCTCCAGAAACAGAAGCAAACGTATTGGGGATGTGCGGAGAAAACATGGCATTGTAAACAAGTTGGGAGTGGCCTAAATATGTGTTTAATGAGTTTTGTCGGTTAGGATCCCACTGAAAGATAAGAATAAATATATTAATAAAGATAAAAATATTAAAAATGCAGAACAAAAAGGAGTTAACTCTATGAAGATAGATTACTGCATAATCCAATGGTTATATGGCACTCTCATTGGTTTAATTTAGTAAAATTAACTATGTATATCAAAGACATGGCACGAATTATGCTTTTACGTAGTAGATAGTATTTGATTTTCAACATTGTTCAACAGAAAAGCAGATTTATATTCCCAATATCTGCCTTCTGGTGGTGCTTATTTCAATAATATAATACTAAATGTTTCAATTATCGTTGTTTGCAATAGGGAATGAATATAGAGATTTGGAATGGGAAGGCATACCAGCTTCACACTGCAATCCCACGAGGCACTGAGAATGTGTTGTTCCTGGCGAGTCCTGGTCCAGTCCACGGAGTACACCTCCTTCTTGTGTTCCCTCAAGGACAGCGGCGCCACGGAAGGGCGGGACACGTCCCAGACCTGCAGCCCGCCGTCTCCTGACGCCGACACCACCACGTTACTGTCAGTCTCCGACCATACCTACAGCAAGCAAACAAATGTCATCGTAAAGGTGCTAAATTAATTATTTTAGACGTGCATCAAAATAAGTCAACTGACCTTTATAAAATAGATTTAAGAAACCTTAAAACACTATTAGAATCGTCATACTGCATCCGATCAATAAACCTCATCATCAAATGAACTAATCCTCTCACATTTACTTCCAAATAACACTAAATGCATATTGATGTTTTTACCTGGTTAATAAATAATAAAAGGCAAAGACATACCACGTCGAAAAGGCCATCGCTCCACTGGAAAGTGTTGATCTCTGTAACGCTCGTGCCGTCAGGAGACAACTCCAGTAGGAAAAGGGTACCTCCTCCTGCTAACCCAAAATACTGACTAGTAGCCACCACCAGCCTGTCGGGGTGGAAAGGTGAGAACCTAACACTGTATCCGTGACGATTTGGTGTTAAAAACGTAGGCATTGTGAGTATCGAGCTGAAAAATCATAATGACAACTGTCATGAGACAAATCTGACAGATCAAAATAAAAGAAGATAAATGCATGAAAACATAGGTTAAACTGTGCAATTTAATGTACCTTTGACACTACGAAATGTTTGTAATTACTCGCATTATGATAAACTATACATTTCATCAATACCTCTAGAAAATGACGTATAAAAAGACATGTTAGTCGAAGTACACCAACACAAGACCAGCCATATTTGATTACTTGTCATTCTGTCGAGTTCCAAAGTGTGTACATACACACGTATGAGTTTCCCACACATGTATGAAGTAACCCACACACGGGCGTACATACAAAAATGATACGTTTGCGAATGAATGTACGGCTTCGCTCGCAAATCAATATCTTATGTTTATGTTCGCAGGGCGACGCGTCACATAATCTTATTCTAACGCCCCCATCCAAAATGCAATCCTATTACATGTGTGACGATCAATTCTAATGAATCCGTATAAATATTTCTTCCCTATATAAGCAAAATTTATTTCCACAGTAGTCACTTCTGGTGGACTTCAGCGATAAGTACAACATCTTTGGAATAAATAACATCGTTTTCCACAAAGTTCGATCACTCAATAGTTGTCTAATATCCAGCAAAATGCTCGCTTTACTGAGTTTGGTTTTTATCGTTGCGGTGAAGGTGTTCAAGAAAACTACTCCCAATGGGAAAGTGACTGTTTATCTCGGAAAACGTGATTTCGTCGATCATCTGGATTTCTGTGACCCCGTTGATGGAATCATCGTCGTCGACACGGACTACTTGAAGGGCAGAAAAATCTACAGCCAGGTATAAAATAATTCCATCGACACAAAAACATAAATTATAATCAAACCCTGACTCCATGATTGATGAAATTGTTTTTTTTTATAGCTTATCACCACGTACAGGTATGGTCGCGAAGAGGATGAGGTCATGGGAGTCAAGTTCTCCAAGGAAATGGTACTCTGCCACGACCAGGTGGTTCCCATGATCAACAGCAAGATGGAGCTGACCGCCATTCAGGAAAAACTTTTGAAAAAGTTGGGACCCAACGCGTTTCCGTTTACTTTCACCTTCCCGGAAATGTCTCCTACCTCGGTAACTACCACTTTCATTCGCAGTTTATACGAAATATCATAAAATCAAGTGAAATCTTTAATGCTCTTATGTTATCTTTTCGATAACTCAATAAATTATAGGATAGTTAACATTTTAACTCAGTGTTGAATAACACAAAATAATTTGCTGTATCTTCATCCGGACTTTCGAATAAGTTACATTGCCAATATTTCATTTTACGAATTAAATAATTTGATTACTTACATAGGTCACCCTGCAACCCGGAGAAGACGACCAGGGAAAGCCCCTCGGAGTAGAGTACAGCGTCCGGACCTACGTCGCCGAGGGAGAGGAAGATAAGGGACACAAACGTAGCTCTGTCACTCTGACTATTAAAAAGGTACAAAAAAAAGGCAAAATATTTTAATAATATATTATTTAATGAATATACAACACCGAATAGATGTCAAGGAGAACAAAATGTTTTTTTTGCTTATGGAAACAATATTGCAATTCCTTTTGTTAGATAACCTTTTGGATTTGAGATGAACTTTCATTTGGAACAGTACCCATAAAGAAAGCCATCGATTTCCAAGCTCACTTATCGTATCTGCCCGAAACACTACTAATTATATCTTCTTTGATTTTCACAAAAAGCCGATGATATTCAAAGTAGACTTTACTAAAACTAGCCCATGTCTTAAACCTACCCCAATTGATGAGATTTTGTCGCCTTTAGTTGCAATACGCCCCGACCACCCGAGGCCGCCGCCTTCCCAGCTCCCTGGTGAGCAAGGGCTTCACCTTCAGCAATGGCAAGATCAACCTGGAGGTCACCCTGGACCGCGAGACCTACTACCACGGGGAGAAGCTCGCCGCCAACGTCATCGTGTCCAACAACTCGAGGAAGTCGGTGCGCGGCATCAAGTGCTATGTCATCCAGCACTGCGAGATCACCATGATCAACTCGCAGTTCAGCAGGCATGTGGCCTCCATGGAGAGCCGCGAGGGCTGCCCCATAACGCCCGGAGCCAGCCTGTCCAAGACCTTCTACCTGGTGCCCCTCGCGCGCACCAACAGGGATAGTCGCGGTATATTTATCCTTTATGACCTGGCCTGAGAGCTCCATTTTAATCGTTATTTCTGTTACATCGTCGTTAATGAGAAAACGCGGCTATCTACGGTATGCCTATTGCCTACATACGCGCCACTTTTTGCCTTGGAAAGCGTCTTCAATTAAACACAACTTCTTCCTATGTCACGCTTTTATGCAATCAAACAGGATGAAAATGTGTGCAAACTTGCTGAACTGATAAACAATGTCATCAAATCTGAGTTTACAAGCAATTACATTGATAAAATATAATCCTTTTTTGTTCATGTGTACTAACTATCGAGAGAAATTTGGATTTTATATTATTTTAAAACTTGTTTTAGTTGAATGTGTATGATACTAACTTGTAAATTTGTGGATTCTAATAACTTCGTCAACCATAAAAATTACCACACAGATTGCCCTACAGTGCAATGGATTCATCAGAGGTTCTGATTCATCAGAAGTTGTTTTTTACTGATTTGGTATTCGGTGCAGGAATCGCTCTGGACGGCCACCTGAAGGAGGATGACGTGAACCTGGCCAGCTCCACCCTGGTGGCCGAGGGCAAGTGCACCACGGAGGCCATTGGTATCGTTATCTCTTACTCCCTGAGAGTCAAGCTGAACTGCGGAACTCTCGGAGGAGAGCTGGTCACCGATGTTCCCTTCAAGCTACTGCACCCAGCCCCCGGTAAGAATCACCCATTTATTACATTACTATAAAAAATATTATGATACCTATCCAAAATAAAAATCCAAACTATTTCGTTGATGTTTTCCATAAAATAGATTTTTTTGAACCAATCAAATCAATTCCATTTTCACTTTTAATCTACGGTCAAATCAATTACAATTTTACAGTACACTGATTTTCTCTTAGATTTTATGCACAGTAAACAGTAATGATATATTTTGCTCTTGGTCTGCTGAGTTCAGTGTCATCAGTTCATGAACGTGTTTGGCTTCGTCATTTCAATAAATTATTTAAGTACATTAATGGGAAGTGATTTCTCTAAAACCATTATATATTTTCCTATTCAGGCACAGTAGAACGTCAGCGTGTCAACGCCATGAAGAAGATGCAGTCCATTGAACGTCACCGCTACGAAAACTCGCTTTACACCAATGAAGAGGAGGACAACATTGTCTTCGAAGACTTTGCAAGGCTCCGTCTGAACGAGCCAGAATAAGTACCAACAACACCATATCTACAAGACGACAGATTTAAACACCGCGCAGATGACCATTCGTAATACAATGCTACACAAGTGTGAGATTTTGTCGTCTTCGTAGATATAGCAAGGAACCAAAACAAACCAAAAAAAGAGAAAAGACAACATAAAAAATACAAAAAAATTAAGAAAAAAAAAACAAGAAACAAGTGCAACAAAAGCAAGTTTAAAACAAGTTTAAGAAAATAATGATCACCAGAAGTGTCATTATTTTCTATTATCATTTGATGTAAATCTTTTTTTCAAATATTTATTATTTTATCAGCAATACAAGTTAAGCAATTGTAAAACAGTTATATCAATTCGATTGATTATATTCTTCTAGTAACCGAAACCAAATACCATTATGTGTTTGTAAATTCATTAAAATGTAAAGACGCTTTCATTTTAAATTGTCTCTCTTATTTTTGTTATATTTATCTGTCTATCTGCAATAAATAAATACGTAGCGATTCGAACATGGACACTAATATCTTCACGCGATTTATATGAAAGTTATTGTATACTTCAGAACATTTGTGAATATCAATAAACTATCGAAAGCAATGTATTTACCTGTTTCACTCGTCCTCCTTTTCCTGGTGAACTATTTCAAGAATGACAATGGTAAAACACGTAAAAGAAAACAAATACTTGTCTTGTTTGTTACTCTTGTGTAATATCAAATATGAAACAACACTAACGCTTTATGGGTGCTAAGAAAATTTCCTTAGACCGATGGTAACTGATCGTCTCAAGATCCTAAATGAAACTACCAATACCTCCTTCCGGTCTCTGCAGGAAAACACTACCCCCTTCCTTTTTGCCAAAAAATCGTTGTGATTTTGTCTATTCCTCCCAACGTATAAAACCCAATAAATTATTTACTTCACACGTAAGTCCGCGGTCCGTTACGCAAAACCCTAAAAATAAAAGTGATTGTTCATGAAGAAAACACATCCGCAAAAGGGCTTAAACGACACATTACGGGGCCGTACATTTCGTATTAAACGTATTCAGGGTTTATAGGTCCTGTTGATGGTGATCTTGGGTCCACAATAATGACTGTCAATTCAAGAAAGGTCAGTGATTCGCGGTCCCGAAGTAAGCACCCGAAATATCATACGACCAGACGCAAATCCGTTTACCCACTTCCAGACAGCCATCATAATACGAAGGTTACCCTTTAGTTCAAATCACACTTTCCCATCGGTAGAAAACTGGACAGACCACTTTTGGCTATTCCTTTTCCAAAAACACACCACCCCTCTGTGGATGCAATAGTAGTCCTACCATTGGGCACTATAAGAATCAAAATTCAATTTTTTAACAGAACATGTCCACTAAGGGATACTTCCTTGCAAAAAAACCAGGTTGACCGGTTTTATTCAAAAGGCAATGCGCAGCAGTAATATTGTTCATCAAGTCCATCCCCTTGTTCGGCGCGAAGGGCAATTGCAGTTATTACTTGGGGTGGTCTCCATGTCCTATTCATTATATAATCCACCCCTTTTGCATTTGACCATTTATTTTGGCAGGAGTGGAAACCTGTTTCCAGCTACCTGTTGAACCAATAAGGGTTAGAAGGACGAACTATTGTACTGCATTCCTCATTTGCATAATATGTCCAAATCGTGTCTGTCTTCAACGATAGGGGTTTATTCTAAAGCACCTTCAATATCTAGCGCAATCATCAACGGATGAATGTACAACTGTGGGGTTAGATACTATAATATTACTAGTATAGATCAATTTTATTCAACGCTATTTAACCGTTGGAGTGCGGACCAGTGCCATCGAGCTGTACGCTTTACGTTACGTAAATTGCGACGCAGCGCTGTAGCGCTGCAATTTTCAGTGTGCTTTTTGTCGTCACCGGGAGAGCACGTGTTCAATTTGAGCGTGGTATATTGCTTTAGCGCCTGTCTTGATAACTGTATTTATTGTTTATTATAATGTATAAATACACCCTAAAGTGAATCGATATTTTTCACCATGTCGGAAGTTAGTTCTATTGCAGATGATTGTATTGTATCGAATGACAGCGGCACTACGGACGACGAGATCTTTGTTCCCATAAATGAATGTGTGCAGCAAAGCAATTGAGATAATGCGATCCAATCTCATATGCGCTCGCTGTGAAACTGGACTACATGGACCTTGCATGGAAAACACAATTGTTAAGTGAAATAATCTTAAATTTTTGTTTTTTTTTGTAGTTGAAATGTGTAGTTTTTTTTTTAATTAGAACTATAATATTCGTAAAATGTCATTATTTAATTGTATAATTTTAAAAAAAATCATTAAAATTGATTAATATTTGTCCAAGTTATTGCATTTTTATTGAATACCATACTTTTTTTAATTTAAAAACACAGAATATCTGTCGCAATTTATATACATACTTGCAAAATAAGCATAGCACTAAAACGGTTAATTGTAAAATTACCTACAAGGGTCCATTACATTATTGTCATTGTGGCAGTTTAATAAAAATGTGTTTATAGGAGTATTTTATATTATTTTTTAGGTACTAGTTGCAGATCATGGAGAGCATAAAATATCAGATCATGAAACCTTAACTGAGTATCTAGAGGTCTGTATGACACGAGCTCGAAGCAGATGTGGGCATCTGGGAGAAGGTGAGAAAACACTCATTGGCAACGTGTATTAGTCGAGCTGCTGTGTCGAAGTCTGTAAATTGTCACTGTAGTCCAGTCTGGGTAGTCTTAGCGGAGTCTGTTTGAAGACACCTCCTTGTGAATTTTAATTGTTTTATCTACAAAATACCAGACTGCTGTAATAAATTTAGTATTCATTCAATTGGTCAATTGAAGGGCCTTTGTAGCATACGGGTTGGATAAATAATAAATTCGTGTTTATATCAAGAACCGGTAGCGTATTATTAAGATCAAATTCATACAAACACAAACATAAATATACAATATCAAAAAGATGCCCAGTTCAGCGTTTTCTTCATTGAACTTCGCTACCTGTTTAAATTAGTACAAAATATTCCAAACTGTAACTTTTTAAGAAAGCTCTTCAAACAATGTAAAGAATATTTTCCACCATCCATCTAAACATTCACAGAACATGAAAGTTGGCAACGAAAGGTATCTTTACCCGCGATAGTTGCATTATTATTTTAATCCGATAGTAACATATTAATTATTATTTGGCATTAACATTTTCGTTTTCGTGAGAGTCGTTTCAGTAGATGGGCTGCAGGATGTATTTGCGTCCTGTTGCCTGGTCTACCACCTCTCCGGTGGCTTCGTCCATGTAGAGGGCCTGTGCGGGCTGTTCCCTCTTCTTCCTGCTGGAGTCTTCCTCTTGGTACTGCTCGTAGTCAGCTACTGCGTCGCTTCCTTCGTCATTGCTGTCTCCGTGCTTTCCGCCGTGCCCACCGTGGTTGTAGTCCCAGTAGTGCTCTCCGTACCCTCCGTGCTTATCTCCCCAACGAACCTACGTAACAATGAAATCATTAGCTTGTTTCATAACCATAATAGAATATTATTTAAGCGTCAGACTGAAGTAACGAAACGGTTTTGAGTCCCCAATCAATGCTACTCAGACAAATCCCCGAAACCAGACAATTTTACCACACAAGCTAACATTTATATATGTATGATATGATAAAAACACCAGGTTCCAATAAATGCAACTCATACAAACCTCTAAAACCGGACAATAACCACAATAATAATAAATCTTTGAAGAATCTAACAAGATTATATCCGTACGAAGACGAAGCGACAAATGTAGGAATCTCACTAGAAAACGTTTCCGTAAAGTTCAAAATCACTTCCTGTTACCGTGCAACAGGGTATTACTATTTTTTTTTGTAATTAAAATAATTGATTTCAAAATATAAATTATAACAAATTTGAAAATTTCCTACTTTAGTTTTGAATAATCCGGCGTGAGGGTGGGCCTTCTCGTGTCTTTCGATGAAGTGGTGGTCATTTCCCTTCTTGTGTCCGTGTTCGTAGTGGTCCTTATGCGGCACATGGGTGTACCTTCATGGGTTGTGACCAATTTTCGATTTCCAAAATACAATTTCGGTCAAAATGTTACGTTCGTGTTAGTTCCACAGGATAGAGAGAGAATTAATCAGTTAAAGTCAGTAGAGATCCCAGCAGAAGAGTGTGAAGAGGACATATAAAGAAGAAGATAAAACACCCAGTTAGAAATGCTATTAGTTACAAAAGCCAAGCAAGAAGGGGTAACCAGTTTACTTAGCACCTTGGTTAGAGACATACATATGTTGATATGGTATTATTATCCAGGAACACATCAACCATGAGCAAAGCGTAAGGTAAAATCTGGAGATAATTATTTACTTTTCCTTGATCTCTGTGATTTTTGAAATCTTTCCTTTCGTATCTCTCCTCCCAATCGTCTGGGTCCTCACATACGTGACCAAACTCTATCTTGTAAGGAGCCAGCTGCACTGTGAAAAAATCCCTATAAAAACAGTTACGCATATTTAAATTTAGAAAAAAATATCTTTGTTTTTCTTGGCGCTTTGAAATACTTAGGCAAATGGTTAAAAGCTTCACATTTTGAAGTAAAAGTACTTCTGCTAGTAAGAGATTGTTGGGGACACAATCAAAATAATATCCAAGAGACTGCGGTGTCATCGGGTAGAAATTCGTATCCCTTGATTGCTATTTTCTGGAAGAAGAGTGATTCCAATGGGCTCATCCAATAAATTTATGAAATGTCTGTATTTACTGTGATAGATTGAGTATTGAAGTTTACGCACTGGAAGTATTTGGAGTGTCCCTGCACCCCTCCCGCAGCAGCTCCGTGGAAGCCAGTGGCCTCGGCCACTCCATCCTCACTGGAGTCCGCAAGGCCATGCGAGGGCCCCGCCTGCCGCTTCCGGTTCCCCCTGTCCACGCTGATGGCCCCCGTCATCACCGCCACGGCCAGCACGCCCAACCCTAACTGTCAAATCAGAAAACATACAATATTACCTATCAAAAAGAAAACCAACATTGCCCTTATGATACGTTTAGGTACTTTTTACATAACTAAAAAAGAGATTTTATGTCTCTCTCAACTAATATTTAATCTTGGGTCTAACTATGATGTTTGCACAAATGAATTTTTTTAAGAAAAAAATTAGTAACCACTATAAATAGAAAAATAATAAGATCACTGATTTGTTCGGTTTGGCGGACCATTTTTTTATGTTTGTATAGTATTATGAGATAAAGTAATCATTTATCTTAGTTATATGAAACAAATGAGAACACAAACTTCATGAATTAAAAAACTTATACAATTCAATTATCGCACTTCAGGTATTGACGTAAATGACAGAAATATAAGTGAATGCAAACTTTTGTTTATCTTTTGAGCAATGACTTATTTTTAGAGCCAACACGCGTAGATGATTATCGACATACTAAAAAAGCTGATTGTTTAAAAATATTTCACTGATGTAATGCGATACTGGTGAGATCAATTACAATAGCACTTAAATTAGGTAACACACATTTAATTCTTAAGAAAGGTTGTAATATTGATAGATAATCAAATAAACTGTCTGACCTGAAAGCAAGATATTTGGCTAATCTTCATGTTTGCACTGGAACTACTCAACAACTATTGTATTAGGTAAAGTGCGACCAAACTATTTATACGACAATTTCATTTAATTTCCTAAAATGGCCCACTCCCAGCTTCGCCGCCTCGAGATAGCGAAGAGAGATGGAAATGTTTTTTTCCCTTTGCCGAACCTACTTCCGTTCATGCTGGCTGCAGATCAATACGAAATTCCTCACTCAAAAAGTTACCGAGAAAGCAAAAAACGTGAAAACGCAACTGGGAACTGGACGTGAAACAAACCATTATTAATTGTACCTACCAAGTTGTCAGTTTACACCTGCCCAATAAAAATATTACGAGAACATGAAATATTTTGGTCACAGGCGAAAAGCTTGCATTTTAAATCAAATACCGGGGTGCCGATTTCAATCAACCTTTTGTGAAATAATTAAGTCGTTTACTTTTATTACTGAATTTCACATAAAAATTCTAGTCGTCCAAAATTAAGAATGCTTACAAAATAATCTGTTAATAAAATTAAATAATTTTAACGTTATGATAACCGCATTCGGATCTTTATAAGTAAATTAATGACGTAATATTTTAATCAGTCTTCCTTGGACTATTTTCAATGAGGGTAATTTTGTTTTAAACGCTCCTCCCCAGCCTATTATTCCATATTGTAGAATTGATTGTGCTAAAGCATAGTAAACCTTCAGTAGCATAGATTTTTGTAAAATCTTTCTTAGTTTGAGGAATGTGTAGTATAGTTTTCGTATTCGTTTAATATTTTGCGCAATATTTTCTGTCCATTTAATATGTTAATCTAATGTTATGCCCAAATATTGTATGTGATTTTGTCAGTGTAGAGCATTTGGGTGAATTGCAGTTATCTAGATAATTTTTACAAGAGACACGTATAATAATTTTGAAATTTGATGAAGAAGGTTTTCGTCCGATAGTGTAAATGTCATGAAGTAAGTTTTGTTCGAGTATTATACGTACATATTATGTATTTTGTCAGAGTTTTAATGAATGCGAATTCTGGATAGTACAAACAATAAAAATGTTCTTTCGAGCCTAAAAAGTACGTTTTTAAGAAAAGTTTTGTATTTTTAATGGCAGGCTAGCAAGTAACTACTACTTCTTGCCTGTGCGTAGTATCGAAATGCGCGTTCCCTATAAAAACTGTTATTTGAGTAAATTTCGTAACTTTATGCGAATAACGTAAACGTTCGTTATGTCAAAACAATAGTGATCACTTAAACATTTATGTTAGTTACAATTATAATTTTTTTAATGCTTCTATTGACGTAAATAGATACCCTTAATCCCAATCATTCTTTATTTTTCATTTGTTTGTTTTTCAGATAAATTGAAGACATTACAAATTAAACTATTACCTGGGCACATTCCGTTAACTTTTAGAAAAATAACAACCCTTTCGCAAGAAAACACCACTGCTTTCCCAAAACCCTTGCCCCTAATGTTAAATCTATTGTGTTACATTTACCACCCTATGTTTTGCTGGGTACTTCACATTACAAAAGAGGGCACGCTAAATTAAAGGGGTAATTTAAATAATTCTTACGATTTAAATCTGTTTACGTTATTCAAACAGTTCGTCATTGCTTCTAAGGCGCCTAAAGAAATGCAAGTGTCGTGACGACTCTCTGACGCGACGTCTGATGTATTTCTGCTATCGCATAGTCAATCGTACAAGTAATTGATTCCCAGCTATTATATTATTGAAAAGAACAAAAAACCTATTCAATGTGATGCCGTATGCCATCAAGATCGCTAGATGGTGTTATTAGAGTCGAGGAAAATTATCAAAACATTGAACAAAAGTGAAATTGGCAGCCGCTACCGGCACAGACCAGACGCAGTCAACCGTTTCCATTTGCTGACGAAGATGGAAAAAAACGTACGCTTTATTTGTCCATTTCTCAACGGAACTTAGAACTTTTTTGTTGTTTGTTTATTTCCGTTTCCATATCGATCTCAATCGAGAATTTTCTGCTATAAAATGATTTAGCACGGAAATTGTCTACCAGTAACATAATATTTGGATCATTGAAAAGTTGTGCTCAAAGCCGAAAACATTTAAAATGGCTTCGTTTGGACTCGTACGTTCATTTTCTTTTTTGCTTTTTTATTGAAGAATTGCATTATTGTATTAATACGGTGAGGCTGCAATCATTGCGGTGGACCTACTTATTTTGTGTTGAAATGCTTTTGTTCAATTGATCATGATTTGTTGATTGAATGAAACAAAATGCTTTCTTATTTTATTTGCAGTACTCTCTTCTCGTTTTGGTGTTGATGGCCGTGGTTTCTCAAACTTACGCTGCTGTTTACGCTTTTGATGGTGGTAAGTGTAAAAATGTCTTTATTTTTTATTTTGTCGTATAATATTAATTACATACAATGGGAACTTGTACCCGCTAAGCCACTGCAAGCAGCTTGTCAGCAGGAGTTTATCTTAACAATATTATATAATACAACAATAAATAACATTCATCATACAAATATATCGCAATAATAGAACAATATAGGTGCATGCATGTTGCGATCAGTGTAAACAAGTTGGAAAAAATGTTTCAAAAATATGAAAACAGCGTAACAGTTTTATTATAGAGATACTAGACTCCAATTACATAATATCGATTTAAATAATATTATAAAAATATCAAAATATCAGCAAGTATTAAACAAATTGAGAGATATATTTAAAAAAAAAAACAGTAGTACAGTTTTGTTACAGTGAGGATAGACTTAATATAATAGTAGCCTTTAAATCACTCTAAAGATACCCGCAGCTACCAAGGAGATATTCAATCAAAGAGACCATCATATTTGTTCAATCGACAATGTAAGAAAGAGCAAAATAGCTTAAATACGGCAGATATCAAGAAGCTATACAATAAAGGAGACCGTCATATTTGTTACCTTCAATAAATATCGTGTTCACTTTTTAACTATATTCCGGATATTGAATCTGTCCAAATGGACGAAATCGAGTGTGATTATCACCAGCTCTGAATGAATCCTTAATATGGATAATTCAATCGCTCGGTGTGGATATACAGTATAGGGGACCTGTCTCACAGGACATTTTAAAGAATCCTCGTGGAGATAACCCTGTTATTTGATGTAGTTTTTCTGTTGCTCCGGGTTTTACTTCCCTTTTCTCAGTGATTTGGGGCCAATCACTGACATCAGAATGGATAGACTTGCCGTAACGTACAATTTCACGTAACATCAATTTTGTCACCAGCTTAGTAGACTGCCGTAAACGTTTGTATCGTGTGATATTGACTGCGGTAAGCAAATTATAAAACATTTATAAAACGGTCAAACTAAATACTCTAACCAAATATTCGGTTTTTGTAAACAAAGGAACCTTTTTACTTATTCGCTGTTTTACTTAAATTGACGGCAGGCCTAGCTCGCCCCCTTATTTTGGTTGCTTCCTCTTGCATGTTAGAGCATTTCTATGTATTGTTTGCTCTGTTAGGCCACTCTAAGATGCGGCATTCGCAAATTCATAAATCCGACACTGACCTTAAATACCGTTTTTATTCTACAAACAATAAATTAACTTTTAGATTTTGGATAGTCCTCATTCTAACAGCTATGAATTCCATTCTCTTCAGAAATTTGCTAATGTTTCTTCAACTTGCAGAAGACGGTATAATGGTGGCCGATAGACTGTTCAGAAGCAGGAGGTCTCCCCACCACCACCCAGGAGTCACCGGACCCGTCCACACCTTCGTCAAGACCGATAAGCACGCCAACTTCAAATGGGGAGTGCGCCACCACGTGGGCAAGAAGTACGCCGGAGGACACTAAACAACCTTCAACAAAACAACTGTTCTTCATCCAGTTGAAATTCTCCCCCAGAACTCTTCTCCACATCTTTTTAATATTCGCCTACAGATGGATCAACCCAAATGTATACAATATTTCGGAGTACTAGATGAAAAATTATGATTTTCAAACAAAGAAGAACGTTCACGGTCTATTTTTGAATTTCTGTGCTGATCGCATAATTTGAAAATGTATCAATTCTATGTTATGTTTTACGCTGTGATTAAAATTACTGTTATTTGAAATACAACCCAGATATGTTTTAATTTCAATTTTCTTAATATAATATTTGTCGTTTTAATGAAACAAACCAAGTTTGCCTAATGGAAAAATAAGTTTATTCGCTTATTTTTTATTATTTTTATTTTAAACATACACATTATTAAACAATAAAATGTAAGAAAGCTTTGACTGCCCAACTGGGTACAAATCCCATTTTAGGACAGTCAAATTGACGAGTTTAGTTCATATTAATTGCCATTATACAAAAATGGAAAGGAAAAAAGCTAGTATTGACTTAGTATGGTAGTATAATATATCTATAAAAAAGTATAATAATTAAGTATAAAGAGATGTGAAGAATGGTACAGAAAAAGACTTATGAACGTAGGTACTTATGAAGAGATGAGAAAAACCAATATTATTGAGTAACACAGCGCCCTTGAGGTGATTTTTCACAAAAACGGCGCTATAAAAATCATTCAATTATTATTATTATTAAACAATTATGTACATATGTTTGATAGATAGTGGTTGGTGCTATGGGAAAAAATGCGTTTTAAATGGAGTACTAAAAAAAAAGATAATATTATTGGGTAATATCGATAATATTGAGTTACGTATCACTCAGCTCTATGAGCCGACGACGAAACACATGGATGCAGCCCGAAGAGGTCAAGACAAATTCCGGCTTATGTAATTTATCAAAAGTTTCAAATGAAAATAAGTATGTGCTAATAATTCAGGGTTATTTATTATTTATCTAAATTATTCCGTTTGTTTGAATAAAATATTTGTTGATGAACAAACGTTAAAGTTTTCATTTCAGGGTTATTATTATTTCTAATTTATGCCATTTGTTGAATAACGTTTTTTTAACGAACAAATGTCCAAATTAAATTTTTCTTTACATAACAGATATTAAAATAATTCAAATTCACGACCTTCGGATAACACGAATTATTATGACCCTCGAACAAATATAATAATGCGAATGAAAGTATGTATACAGAGGCGAACCAAACACGGTTTCTGTTATAATTAATAATCTTTTCATATTCATCTTCCAAATGTTCCATATCCGAGTCGTATTGTATGGCACTTCATCTGCACTGGACCCAATCATAGAGGCACAGAAAACGATTGTAAAATTAATCCAGACTCTAAATCAATATTTAATATAATGAGATGCAGATTTACGCTAAAACAATCCTCAATCACCTTTATACAAACAAAAGTAAATAGTATGAAAAAAGACTAAACACTCGCATTACTAGAAATACTAAGAAAGATTTACCCCAAATTCCTTTAACTCATACTACTTTTGGGCAACGGAATTTTAGGTACTTTGCGATGAGAATTTCAACATTCTTCCAGTTAGCATCAAAAAATCTGATTCCCAAAGAAAATATCAAACACTATGTGAAAATTGAATTAAAAGTAATGATAGGGCATTTACCGGTGCACTCACCCAAATTCGAAGTTATCGATTTAACAATTTACGGAGCATATCTTAATATAAGTGTATACCATAGGTATTATAAAAATAAACGCAAAATTACTGCCCAAACACAGGCTAGCCTAGTAAAGCGGGCTATGTGAAACTTCAACTTATAACTATGCATTTCTGTTTCATATTATTACCTACTGTTACTAAATTATTTTCATTTTGATTTTACATATCTACTTTATGAACCACTGTAATACCTCTACATTATTATATTATACATGTATTTTAGTTAGAGGTAAACTACAATAAAGATATTATATTATTTAAAACTTTACCAACATGATATTTCAGTCTTCTCTCCACAACGGTGTACTTTCACTGTATTTTATTGACTATTTATTGAATTACTCTGAAAAATTAATAATGGTGGAATTTTATGGCTTACGAAACAATTTTTCTTACAACGATTTAAAATGTGCCATTTTTTATTTGCCACCAAAATGACAAGTCTGTTTTTGTTTGTGAATATGGTGTTGTTGACGTCACGCCGACCAACGTCGGTGACAGCCGTCTTACCAGCCAGTAACATTATGTATATCATAATAACGTTTTAGCCAGTTCGAACCGTTTCGGAATGTGCAGTTTTAGCTTGTTTTTAAAATCAATAATTATTAATGAAAATATTAAAATTACACATTTTTAGTGCGATTATTCGAACCAAAAAATAAAAAACTTTAAATCTTTCACATTTTGCCAAATCTTACAAAGTCGTTTGTGGAAATACCCTTTTAGTAACAACTAATGTGTGGATTTAGACTATAAATTATAAAAAGCAATTGGAGCCAGCAACACTCCGAAGATGCATTGCTGAGACACTGTATTCGTATTAAGGAATCTGCCAACTCACTATAGTGCTCGCCTGCTTTAGCACCCGTTCACATGCATAGAAAAACAATATGTTGTACATTTTGCAGTTCAATTATTCGCGCTCTTTGGGAAAAGATCTTAACTGCCTTAAAAACCCTAACCAAGGAAAGGAAAAATGACAATCATTTGGTTTTTAACTATTTACTAAATTTACTTTTGTGTTTACTGAATAAAATATATTTAATATGTTATTAACTATTTGCTGCATCCTCTTCGGGCTGCATTCTTGAGTTTCTATACTACACTTAAATTATCTGGTATAAACAATTGTTTTTTTTTCTGTACTATTCTTCTTATTTCTAGATTTATTATATTACCATCCTATGTCAATACTAGCTTTTTTCCTTTACATTTTTGTATAATAGCAATTAATATGAACTAAACCTGTCAATTTGACTGTCCTAAAACGGGATTCGTTCCCAGTTGGGCAGTAAAAGCTTTCTTACTTTTTAATGTTAAATAATGTATGTTTCAAAAAAATAAACTCAGAGTAGTCGTTTAGTCTCGGATACTTATCGATACTCAAACATGTTCTTTCGGAATATTTCTCTAAAACACCTGTTGCGTAAGAGGGGTCGATTTAAATACGGTTCTTAATTTTTTCATGTCTGTCTTTCAATTTCAATGGTCAGTTCGGCCCTGCATGCATAAAAATTAATATGTATCTAAAATGGGCTGTCCTTCCCCTTGCTTCACGTAGAAACGAGGATATTAGAAAAGAATGCAAGGTCAAGAAGCATAATAGATAATATCGATAAAAGGACGATTAATTTGTAGGATCACAACAGTTACTGTCCTTTATAATATTATACAAGTGGTTAACTACCAAGATGCAACTTTCATTAACTTTTTACTTACATTTTATGCATCTCAAAAAGATAATAGAATCCTACCAGTTTTAAAGTGCTTTTATTTTTTACTATTTTCCATTTTGACAGATATAGAGCCCTTTTGTAAGGACCATCAAACACCATAATCAAATTTACAAAGCCCATACTAGGCAGTTATCCGAAATATGCGCTTTTTGGGAGTTGAATCCGCATCCGCATGGACCACTAGGTCAAACGCTTGAACCACTGAGCCATGGAGGGCGTGTCATAATGCAATTATTCATCGACAACAATTTGTTGATGAATAATTTGACGATAAACATGGATATGTACTGTGCTGCGAATTTTATTAAATTTTCAGAAAAAAAATGTTGGTTGATTTTTGGAAAAACCAAAATAATAAAACAATTATTTCATGTTTCCTGGACATGATGGGAGATATTATTTCGATTTTTTTTCTAATAACCATTAATTTTTAAATTGTCAGAAAGTGTAGAAAGCCCTCTTTCGATGGCAACGTTTCAATTAAAAATTGAATATTCTTTAGACTTTTAGTAAAAAGTGAATAGATGTCTCATATAAATAAAAAATCGGAAATCTATCCGAGACACTATCTAGTTTTCAATTGTGTTCGTGAAGAACTTTGTAATCATCATAAAGATAGCTGCCAATAATATGGGATAAAAAATGGAGGATAATATTGACAAAATCTTGAATTTGAGATATGATATCGATGAAGATGACATAGTCGTAAATTGAACTGGTCTCATTAGCTAAGTTGGTAAAGCGGTTGTCCCGGAAAGACAGAGGTCCTGGGTTCGAGTCCCAGATGCGACTGGTAACTTTTTATTTTCTGTTGTTTTTTAGGTTTTTTAGGAACTTTGTAATCATCATAAAGATAGCTGCCAATAATATGGGATAAAAAATGGAGGATAATATTGACAAAATCTTGAATTTGAGATATGATATCGATGAAGATGACATAGTCGTAAATTGAACTGGTCTCATTAGCTAAGTTGGTAAAGCGGTTGTCCCGGAAAGACAGAGGTCCTGGGTTCGAGTCCCAGATGCGACTGGTAACTTTTTATTTTCTGTTGTTTTTTAGGTTTTTTAGGAACTTTGTAATCATCATAAAGATAGCTGTCAATAATATGGGATAAAAAATGGAGGATAATATTGACAAAATCTTGAATTTGAGATATGATATCGATGAAGATGACCTAGTGGTAAATTGAACTTGTCTCATTAGCTAAGTTGGTAAAGCGGTTGTCCCGAAAGACAGAGGTCCTGGGTTCGAGTCCCAGATGCGACTGATATCTTTTTATTTTCTGTTGTTTTTTTCGGTTTCATGGTTCATTTAGGTTATGTTAATATGATCTTCTTCAATTTCTAATTAATAATTTATTTATAAATTATTACAAAGACTTTGTAAACACCACTATTTTAATATACATATCAACATGTTTCGAAATCGAAGCTTACCTCAACAGAACATATAGAATACATAATATAATAGAATTCTGTATGTCCTGATGAGGAAAGCTCCGCTTTCGAAACATGTTGGTTTTTATATATTAAAAGAGTGGTGTTTAAAAGGGAATTTTTATTAATTTATTAATAATGGCTACACAAAGTGAATACCAATATATTGAATAAATAATTTATTTATTTCGTTTCGTGTGATTTGTGCATATTTTGTTAACAGATTCAAACGTGTAATATAATAATTAATTTCCAGCGATCGTCCTATATAACATAAAAAAACAACATATTTGTGTAGGTACGTGTTGTAATATGGTTATTTTAACAATGGAATACCACGTGGTACCGAAATCTCTATATATAAAATGAATGTTTTCTGTCTGTCCTCGATTTTCTCGAAAATTGCTCGACCGGCATCGCTGAAAATAGTACAGTTTGTTCTTATTAGTGCCGGGAAGATTTAGAGTTTATTTTGAATGAAATCCAATACGTAAAACTGTTATAACATTTTAAAATTAGTTTGAAAAACATTAACCCCACCATGTTTCATTTAGGTGAGCCCACAGATATGTAATTCTGGTTAGCCACAGATTACATATTCAAAAGCATGTTTGGGTAGAATATTTTCAAAATTGAAAAAAAAAGTAGGTACCTACTTAAGAACTTTATTATTTAGATACCACTTCATACATTTATCCCAAAAAAAAGGGCCGGGTACACATCAGCTAATACGGCATAAAATGTAATCACATTAAAAGACATGCATTCAAAACGTTTGTAAACACAAAAACGCAAAAACCAAAAATTTATTATTTTAAGTACACATGTTTTAAATATTAGTTAATTTTATAATATCAAAATTAACAGTACCTACCTACCTACGAGTAATTGCATGATGAATACATTATTTTTGTCCGGGGCACCAATAAATTATATTCATTACCCACACTAAAATAATATACAACGATATTATAAACCGCTGATATTAACACAAAGCAGTTAATAACAATCGCATGCATATCGTTGTTTACTCCATTATTCAGTGTTCGGAACGGGATTGCACAAATAAATAAATAAAATTACGCTCGTGTTAGGAGGCTAGGAGGCTTGCTGTTAGCAGTTTTGTATCGTTTGTGTATCGTTAGGTAATAATTTAAATGGTAATTGACGTATAATTGATTAGATCAACGATCTGCATTCCCATGTTGGGTTGAATGTTGAGTAAAGGATGAGAATAGATTTAATAGCACCTGAAGAATGCACGTATGTTACCTGCCATGATAGAGATGTAAATGCGTTGAATGAATTAGAACAATCGAATTTATTAGATGTTTATCGGGTCTTTAAAATTGAGCGACGATTTTTTTTTCTCTTTTGTTTTTGTTCTACGTTGAAATCAACGTTGCATTTATCCATTTTTTGTAAATTTGGTAACACACAAGAGTCCCAGCCGCACCCAACCGTCTAGAGCCAGGGAGACTATGTCATCCCCAATTGGGTTGTGAGGCTGAAGATATTGAGGGGGTGAAGGAGATGGGGCAGAGAAAGGTGGAAAAGTGCCTAGCTATTCGGATCTGGTCACCAAACACGGCTAAAGCCATTTCCAGCAACGTTTCAATTCTGAATGGTGGTCTTTCACTGGGGCGAGATTGACAGTATCTACCACTCCGGAACGTGCCGATAATATACCACATATTATTTTTAATGAATAAATTGTGAAGTAAAGCAATTTAATCAAATAAAATTTACTTGTGCACGCCAGGATTTGATATAAATATCTAGTACGGATAATCATTAGGTCTAGGTGAATATTTTGGCCTCAAATCCAAAATTAAGTTTTCTATGAAACAGGCGCCACATGTACAATTAATATGCAACCCTCCCAAATTTCAAAATCATTTCAGAATATGCACCGCGAAAAAATATTATGCAAGTCACTGACCTGGCAATTATCAGATATAAAGATTTTTTATTTGTTTCTGGGTATATGCTTAATATCTCACTTTTTTTAAATCATAGTTTGACAAAAATGGTAGCGGGTCTCCGTGGATTGGGTTGTTGTCTTTCTGGATGAAATTGATAACATGTTTTGTAGAAATCGAACCTCTTAACACAAATGCACTGCTTACGTAGTTCGTCGAAATTGCTTGTACTAGTATGTGCCTTGAATTTTATTAATCATGTAGGTGACGAAGGTACCGATAACAGCCATTCATTTGTGCCAGCTCATTTTGATGAGTCGTAAGCGTACGACTCCTGGTAAACCGTTCCACGTCTCATTTGAACGGTGATTCTTTTTGACAAATCTTGGAACCACTTAAGAAGGATTGTTTATTTATCTACAAAGATAAACATATCTCCGAAGTTCGATAGGATTCTCACGCATTTCTACGATAAATCATCTATAAATAAGGTATTTTTTGGTCTAAATTATTTATATAAAATCATCGTCTACGTATCTAATTATACAAGGCTAAATTATGCCCACGGCTGTGGGCAATTACTGGACTGTTAGTAATTAGTAATTAGTGGACTGGCAATTAATATTTGTCGCCATGGTGCATCTTAAGGTATCCCTTTTGTCATCCACAGTACAATCGTATTTAGAAATAAGAATAATTACCGAATTTACACGTGAGTACGCACTGTACAGTACGTGAACGACAACTGACACTCTGGCATCTGGAAGTTATGTACCTACACCTATACGCTGGGAGTCGTATGAACTGGGAATCGTGGAGCCACGATCGACTCTCAATGTGTGCTGGCTCTTAAGAGTTGATATCACCGCCTATGGTTTGCCGGAGACTCACATTTTAATTAATTCCGACGACTTCGTAACTATTGTAAGTTTTTTTTTCTGAGGTAACACTGGGAATGCATTTATCCGTGATGTCCGGAAATTATTGGAACAAGAGGAAAATGCTAAATCTAGGAGTCTTTTTAGAGAAGCTTGAGTCCGAAGTTGAAATTTTATTTGCGGCACGTTCCAGAGTGGTAGATACTCTAAGTATCGCCCCGGTGAAAAAACAACATTCATAATCTAAACGTTTCTTGATTTGGCTTTAGACATGTTTGATGACTAGATCCGAATAGCCAGGTACTTTCCAAACTTCCTCTTCCCAGTCTCTCTCCCTTCCCGACTTCCTTTACATCATATCCCGAATAGAAATCCTATCGTCCCACTGGCTCCGGACAGTCAAAACTCTGGTGCGGTATTGACATGAAAATAAAATACTCAATTAAATAAAATGTATTTGCGCACGCCGGGATTTGAACCCGCGACCTTCGGATTCGTAGTCGAGAGCCTTACCGTGGAGTCCGTCAGAAATTGATACAATCGTGGAATTATATTCTTACTGGCTGGTTCTATGCAGAAATCTCTTAACAAAACATACCAATACTGACAAAAAAATGTATTAAGGATTTCTTTTCTCCTTTATTTAAATTGAAAACAAGTATTATTACGGCGCTCCCTTTACGCTGATATATATTGTTTATTGTTATGAAAAACTCACTCTTGTAACGCCTTTCGTTTCTTCTGTAAAATTTTAACTTTTTCCTAAACACAGTCGATTATTTGAAATAAATATTAGATAGGTAATTTATATATATATTTCATTTTCATCTGATGGTTCTAATTTTGTCGCTTTATATTCATATGTTAAGTAGCACCCTCAATATTTTTCTACCATATTTTTTCAGATTACATGTATCCTACGTAAACATTCTTTGTTTATGTAACCAAATTATTTTTAAGATTTTTTAAAACTTTGTATTTAAATAAAAGTTTAAAAAATAGGTGACCAAATATTTGACGTAAATAAATTAATTAAAAACGAAAATCGTTTGATTTTGAGTTTATATTGGCCTCGGAAATTTCCACCCAACAAATATGAATAACCAAAGAAAGGATGTGTGATTTATGATTATTTGAGAACTCTCATATGCTGCAGATGATCATAATTTACAACTGTACGGAACCATGAGTTTCCACAAACAATGTAAATTATATTATTACCTTACTATTGCTAACAATAAACTTAATTTTCATAAATGCATTTAAATATCATACAGAAATTCATTTATATTTGTCCAAATAAAATTGCGACATGTCACACTGTGCAATAATTTTTAGCTGCGAACGGAAAGTGCGCCGTGAAACATCAATTGGTCCGCCCGCTAACTCCTCCCATCGGTCTTTAGGAACGCCCTTAAAGGATTTTTTTTAGGGTATTGTGTCCTCTTAAATGAGCCATCGTTCAATTGAGTCGTACGAAAATATTGAGCTGGTACCGTGACTTCCGCTCTTAACAAAATGAGTCATAACCCATCGCTACAATGCACATCTGCACACATAGGCAATGTGATCAAGGCGGTATATTTAGAATTAGCCTAATTAAGAGGATGTTGTCTTGTCACAAACTGTGAGGTAACACTAAATTTATCGCACTATTAAATGAATCAAGCGTTCACGTAATATTCCAGAAGTAAAAGTCAAAACGCATTAATTTGTGATAATAAGCATTTGTTATGCATGCGTGAAAACTAGAATAATAAAAACAATACAATAATAATAAGTATCCAGCAATGAAATAATATAACAATATATACAGAATTGGAGGGGCAGTGTGCAAAACTAAGGTGTTTATTGCACCAAAAGTACTCGTTGCATTAAAAGCAAGAATAAAGACGATCTTTCAATAACCAATTTCCTTACAAATCCCTCCCATTTACGGTGTCCTGGGGTGCTATTCCGGTTTTTTTTTTTTTTAAGATCTCTTAACTTTTTCCTTAGGGTTAAAGCTTTCTTACTTAACTGTGGTTCCGATACTCTCGAATGACAGCTGTCAGTTGAATTCAGCGAGCGACATTTATCAAAATGTCAATATTTGCATTGCTTTAACGAGAGAAAAACTCAATATTTGCGATGTTTTAACAAGAAGAAAACTTTGTATTTTACCAATTACGTTATTATTTACTTTAAACATATAAAAATTATTAAATATTACATACATATTGACATATTTGGCAATTCACGTCAAGCGCAAATTCAAATGTCACTTTTAGAACTAGAGACAAAAAAAGGTCAATACTATCTAATGAGGTAGGTACCTTTTTATAAAACGTGATTCTTCGTTAAAAGTTTTACTTATGGTATTTAAAAATAAAATTAAAATATATTAAAATGAATTATAATATATTACAGTGGTTTTTAAACGTTTTAGTTCAAAATCTTATGTCACTTGAAGATATTTCATCAATTTGTGTTTTCAAATTATCTCTTAACAATCTATTTAGGATCTTTTTACTATGTCTCACCGGAATTCCGCAGTTAATCAAGAAGTCTTTAACCCTAAGGAAAAAAACGTAAGGAATCTTCCTTAAAAAGAACGGGAATAGCGCCCCTGGTCCTAGTACTCTCAATCACTAACTCCTTTTCCTACCAGAGAACAACTTGACGAACGTAAATACCTCTCAAGTCGAGCTTAAAAGGCAACTGAAATACCGGTCTTAATTGTCAAAACCATATCCGCATAGTATCTTGTTGATCCGCCGCACTAACGGAGGAGTCAAAATCGTAACTTATACTATTTATGTAACTTCATAAATGAAGACAGAGACTTTTTTTGTTACATGAAAGCGTCGTGAAATTGAAAAGAACACATGCGTGGTAATTCGATTAGATAAAATCGCTCTGTTTGATTGGTGAAAGCGACCTTAAGCGCTTTATACTCGTATGCTATGTTTCCGGATTACATGCATTTTTTTAAATTTACTAAAATATGTAACACGACATAAGTACCAAGGACTTTTACATTATTATCGTCATACGATCGTGTGTATAACCTTGCATGTTTCCGCTACATTTTTTCAGCCGCCTATGGTGTCTTGACCTGCCAAGATATTCTATCATAATCACCGGTGTCCTAATGGATAATATAAAATATAATGTCTGTTATATCATCCGGCTGGGAGAAAGAAAAGGAACATGTGTCGCTGATTTCAACAAAGGTTGCATGACGTGATACGTACCGCCAAATTACGCAAATATTTCGCAATGAATTCGAATTCCGTGCATGTACGAATATCTACGTACGAAAACCTACCTGCGTTGTGCGGACATACACCACTTAATTAAAATTCTCGGGTGTTTCCCCTTTGTACGAACAACTCAGGTAACAAGTATAATAACGGTAGTTCACTATCACGACGGATACCTTTCTTATTAGACGAATGTCCTTCTATAACGCAAAAGGACTAATTTCAGTCATATAATAATAGTCCATAATTGATTGAATGAGCAAAAAAAACTTTAAATAAATAATATTTTCTTCGTGAGCCGGATCCAGACCTTTATGTATCTACAAATAGTTAATTGCCTGATAATTAGTTGACTAACCACCGCGAATATCTGCACAGTGCATAGTGCACGGGCCATTTGAACACTGAGAGAACATAACCCGGATAGGATAATCTTTCGCGTTTATGATTCATGCTTTTATACAAAATATGGCGGATAAATCGTGTTATGAAAAGTACGACTGGTGTCTCGTTTACTGGGATCCTGCAATCAGCACAATACCACACCAGCTCGAAGGAAAAGTTTAGCAAGCGTGGGATACCTTGCGAGATCGCCAGCCTTAATGCCTGTTACATACAGATAAAATGCTATCAAAGATGCTATCAAATTCCCCCCCCCCCCCCTCATATTTTGGGACGCACTTAATTGTCAAAAAATGGCAGCACCTTCACAAAATGACAAAAAATATCCGCGAAAAAACTCGTTCACATTCAATTTAAACACAGTCTAATCTACATTTAATCTTTTTGGCAATGTTTTAAATTATATTCCTAAACACACAGGCAACATATTCACAAAATAATTAACATTATAGTTACGTAAAAGAATGACAGCGGTCAAAGAAAGCGCGTTAAACTGTGGCAATGTTTTTGGGGGTATTATTTACTGTAAGAAAAATGTTAAAGAAAATCATCAAAAATATACTCTAAATCCACGATACTGAACAGCAATAGACAAATTCAATTTTTTTATTTAATATAATAAATACAGAAATAAATAAACGCGTAAAATTTCCACATAAAGCGCTTACGAAAACAATGGCAGACAATGACAACAAAGCTGATCACGTAATGTCCGCCATCTTAAATCACTGGACAAAAAAATAGAACAAGTCCTAATTTTCATCCCTTTTCCATAGAAAAAGATAACCCATGAACAATCTGGATGAAAAAAAAAGTATCGTCTAAGAACGCCTTTAGACATCAAGTCCATCTTCAAGACAATGACGACTCTTATGATGATGGATTCGAAATTAATTTATTTCAGGCCACTACTATGACCGTTCCCGAATTACTAAAATTACATGTAAAAAAATACAGGACCAGAGCTCAAGGAAGGGAAATGCATTACTTGAGCAATATCTTGAGGCCTTTTAGAATGTGCAACTAGGACCAGCCATATTTGGTATAATCGCAATCTACTGCCAATCTCGAATAGTGCTTTTACACAAACGATGTATTGTAATCCATGACTCAAAATGCATAAGTATCTGAAGAACACAATAAGGAACTCCAGTCCGATTTAATTTTTAATTTTAATCAATAATGACGTTCAAATTTGAATACCAGTATATTTCGTTTTTTTCTAAAGTTTGTTTTCAGAGTTAAAATAATTTTCAAAGTTTCAATTTTTCAAAGCCCGTCAAAACGCTCCAAATCTATGGCCAGTCGGTTTTGATCTGTTTTGAGGCTTGAATATCAAATGTCAAAACAAGGATGAGCTTTACCGTACATACTTTTGTATTCTATTAATAATAAATTATAACTAAATATAATTAATAAAATTATTTACCTTTTTAGAAACTTTAACGCAAAGAATAATAATAGTATATAACATTAACATTATAATAATATCCGTATTGATAATTGCCTTGCTCATGAATACCCTAATTTCTTTCATTAATAATATTTTTTTTTATTGAATAACAATTATAGAGCTTAATTAATTTTAAATTTCGCCAAAACTAAAATATTACATATTTAAAATAAAAACAAAATAGAAAAATTTAAAATTCCATACTAAACCAAAAACAGAATGCGCACGTGAGGTCAGATGTTCCAAATGCAATGGTAAGAACATAACAAGGAGTTTTGATAGGATGATTTTTTATTCACTTTTAAATAACGATTTATAAATTCTACGTATAATCTACCATATGATAAAAGTTGCATATTGAGAATCGGAGTTTGATGATCCATATGAATATATATTTTTAAAACACTATATTGTTCAATAGAGTTCCTTATTAACACCCGCACTATGCAAGCAGGGGCCTGATTACGGTTTTTTTTAAGAATAAGACATTGTCCTTATCCTTAGTGCTAAAGAAATTTTGCTTAACTACATGGCTGCTCATGCTTTTGCCGCTACAACCATGACTGTAAGCTGTCTTTGTATTTCCCCTTTTGTGTTGTAACTTATCCGAGTCCCCGTTATCATGCCCGTTTAGAAAATATCAGAGAGAGTAATCACCGTAACTTCCATTTGAGGTTAGGCTAGCCTTTTGATTATTGTAACATAACTTACCATGTCTGTGCCTTCCCCTGAATAAACTCTGAGTCTGAAAGCATTTAGTGAAATCATTTGACGAAGTATTAGAGTCCCCGACCCCGATTATAAGACTGCCTGTCGGCCTACGACCCTGCAGAGGAGCTTCTTGGCCTGCCGAAACTGAGCTAGTCGAATGTCCAGAGCCGAGTTCCCTGTCAAGACACCACCCTCGAGGTAAGCCTAAACCGATGAACTGTCTCCCGCAACCGCTCGTTCCCGACCTTCCTCCTCTCCTTCTCCCACATCCCTACATCCAGTCTTATTCGTTTTATAACAATATAAACAAAAGGAAAATAACATAAATAAATGTACGGGCTCGAAACATACAGAATCAATAGTAATACATAACAACGTTTTACAGGAGAGTAATATACCTACATCAGACCCCATTAAAAACACATTTGTATCAATGTGTTTTGAATGGGGTTCGTGGTTAAATTATCACAGAATTATTTAAAATTATAAGTGAATCACACATAACCCGTATAGTATATTATTACTTAATTTGAATTTTTTTTAATTTTTCCCTTTTTTCAGTAATAATGTATATAGTCAATACCTACTTACGATAATATTGAGTTTTGTTAAAACTACGCAAATATCGAAATGTTTACAGAATGTTATAGAATAAGGACAATCCTTAAAATAACCGGAATTGGGCATTGGTTACGTAAAGATCATTTCGCACAACCGCTGAAGACTGAAGTGAGAACATGTAATGATTTTTGTTTCAAAACAGAGCATTTTTCATGATTATCTACCCTCAAAAGCCTGCCCAATGTAATTTATCATGCAGTGGCGTACATTGACCTATGACCAATGGTAGGCTGTGTGTAGTTTTAGTGTGCAAGTTCGGGTATAAATTACTGTGCACTGAATATTTCAAAACGGCTAATTTATTATATAATTTATCATTTTTGATTAATTATTACCTACTTTAATCCATTTTTGTTTATAATTTGTCTATTCTTACATTATTGTGTTCTATGTTTATCATTTTTCTATACTTGACATTATTATTTTTTAGTATTCTGTATATTCCTGATGAGGAGAGCTTCGCTTTCGAAACATGTCGATATGTATATATTAATGATGTTGTGATTTCAAAGTAATGTTTAATTAATTTATTGTCTTAATAAAAAGTGTAACTTTGTCGTATATAAACAATTTATTAAAGTAGAATGATCGTGACGTAAAAAAATTTACACAAATTTGTTAATTTTAAAAATATTTTTTTTATTTTCTATGGTTCGTTTTTCTTAGTGTAGGCACAGCTTTTCAGCCTTTGTGGACTGCACGCCACAGGTATCATGGCAGAACTAAATTATAGTCCTGTGGATAAGGTCAACCAATCACGTAACAATATTTCACCACGCTGATATATACCAAATCATAGTTCCGCTCATGGATCCGTGGCTATACTATACAGGGTGTCTGGTAAGAAGTGGATAACCTTTCAATTGTAAATGAGGGAACCCTAAGGCAGTTCCAAAAATAGCATATCATGTTTTGTAAAAGTTCTACTGTTTTCGAGTTAATTACACCTCATAATTTCTTCAAACGATTGGTATTCACTTTGTGGCTTTTGACTTTGTTTTCACCATTTTATAAATATACATAAATATCTTAATATTTTTCGAAACATGTAAATATTTATGTATATTTATAAAGTAGTGAAAACAAAGCATATTTTTTTAATTAATTTAAATAAACCTTGTTGAAATTTTCTAAAATTGACACCCTTGCTCACTCTCTTCAGTGCCATGGTCACAAATGAGGGAATTTTTGTCTGTCTTTTTAAAATATTTTTCTTGAATGGCGGTGCTATCAAAAATACATTAGTATTATTGCGTTTCTGTTGCAGTTTAATTATATTTTTATAAAAGTTTTCAATTTTGTGTTTTGATCAATTTTCCCCTATGTTTGGGCTCTCACCGTGTCAAATTTATGTATGACAATTGTTTTCGTGCCTGGGTGGCCAATTGAATTAAAATTTGCCCGTTTAATAGAGATTCTAAAATGTATAATACATCATATTTATTTTTTATAGACTATGTTATCACTATTAATTTGTATAATTGTCACGGCATTATTTTGAATACAAAAGCAGCTAAATTACTAATCCTAATCTACTACTATCGTATAACAC